>JANHZT010001388.1:226749-240921 GCA_032468215.1 Stegonotus admiraltiensis
ATATTAGTTTCACCTTTTAAGTTGCATTACTGAAATAAATGAACTTTTGCACGATATTCTAATTTTTCGAGTTTCACTTGTATATTAATGTCTGAAAATTAATGCCAGACAGAATAATGAGTACTGGGATCAATGAACATGAACATGAATATGGACTTGGAATAAACAGCTTCAAGTGGTCCATTGTCCATCTTTGTTGGAGACCTTGATTTTGCCAAAGGAGATGATGTATGAGGGTTCTCTATGGGCTAATTGTAATTCTTCTCTTTAGATGATGATCATGCTGGGAGTGATCTGTGCCATTGTGGTCATTGCAATTGCACGTAAGTACTAAGGGGAATCAGAGTAGCTGAGTTTGTGAGTCACAAACATTGGCTAAACAGCAATGTTTGCTTTCCCCCTGGCATGGGAAATGGTACTGCTTTTGTCTCTCAGCACTGGTGAAGGCCAACAGATAAGTAACAGTTCTGCCTTTCAGGATGATGAGATTTATCATTTGCTGTGTGAGAGGCAGGCAGAGTGGGTGGGAGGGGGGTTTCCTTCTCCTGATGCTTAACCGTGTTTGTTAAATGTGGGATGCTTGGTGTAACATGCCCTCTTGTTTTCTCCTTTCTCTTCCTTCTGTTGCTTCTGTTCCTAGTTTACTTTTTTACCTGAGAATGTGCCCCTCCCCCCTTTCCCCACCCAGTCTATAGCCGCCTTACCCCATTTCCCTTTCCAGACCCAATTCTTCTTTCTCTTTCCTTTCTGGCTTTGTCATCGATTTTCTGTTAGTTTTGTTTGCTTCCATTCAAGACTGTAACACTGTTACCAGATTTGAGTTGACCTCCTTCACAGCTGCTGCAGCCTCTGAGTGGACCAGCTCGTTTTTGGAGGGTGGCAGTGGGCCTGAGGGGAGGAATTGTGGAGGACTGAAGGAGTCTGTTGATTACACCTGGGATTACACCTGAGATATTCTTGAATCTTCTGAGATATCTTCTCCTGTGAGTCTGTAGGAAAGCATTTCCTTTAGCCACAAACAGTATTATTAAAAACTTCACCAGAATAGAGAGAAGAAAAGTTGGGTCTCATTATAATAGTGATACTGGTATTGTGCCATGCAACCAGAATTTATGGAGTTTTCCCTTAGATTCTAATACAAACTCCTGTTGATGCTCTGGTGACCAAAACTCTGATCTTATGATGACTGCCAGCCATCCTTTACTATTTCATATTTTGGATTTGGTAGAAAAGTTACTGGTTTGATTCATTAACCTTGGCTCCAAGAACAAGTATGCCTTTATTCCCAATACTGCCAGAATTAGGGTGAGATGAATAATATGGCACATGGGATTAGGATTATCCTAGTGTACTGCCTGAAGTCCTGTCCCCCTTGCTTTAAAAGGCTGGGTGGTTTATTTGACTGAATTAACAGATAAGGGAGGGTCCCACTGAATTGGGAAGTCCTATAGTGCGTGCACCTTAGTGAATAGGAAGTTTAGGAGCTATGTCCTGGAAACCTGCAGTATATTTAGAAGTGTTTCCTTTTAAAAGCAATGTGCTATAAAGTCATGAAACCCTTTCCGGTTTCATGACTTGGAAACAGCAATGCAGAATGCCAAGGATTCTGGAATAATGCGTGAATATTTGTTTTGATGTGCTGTTTCTCACCACATTTACTTTCAGGTCATCCCTTGGTGATAGTTGTCAGAATATACAGTGACACGTGTAGGTGAACTCATGTTCATTTAACCCCTGTTGAATAAGGTATAGGGCTCCAGGGTGGAAGGAGTTCAGAGAGTGGTGAATATGAGTTTAAACATGCTGAAGAATGGTAGTTTTCCTGATTCCAGTCTAAGGCCTTATAAAACAATCAGGCTTAGCTTGGTAAGAGGCCTTGTGCTTAGTGTCAGTGGTTGACCAGAGAATATTGTTGCAGGGGCTCAGACGCTGTAATGCTCTGGCAGGACTTATCTACTAGTGGCCACTGGGCTTCATTTATTTTAACCTCAGAACAATTTTATCTGGCTCCTAAACATTTGTTCTGGCTGTGCTAGGAGTAACCCTATTCTCACCATAGCATGCTGCAGAGGTGCTGATTCTTTGCATGTTCACTGCCATGCACCAGCATTTCATTTGCAGAGTCCATCTGTTTGCGAATCCCCATCTTGTTTCCCCTTTGAGGGGGGAATGATGGAGGAGAACAGGAATGGAGTTCCCAACTTCTTTGGACAATTCTCTTCCTATTTCGGTGGGACTGTGTTGATGGAAGTGCAACACCTGAAGAGGAGCCGGGGCACAAGGTGTGATGCTGCTGTCAGTATGAGAGGAAGCACAGTAAGGTGTACAGTCCCTTCTTGATTTCTTCTGGACAAGATCTTGGTTTAATCTGCTGCTGTATTGTTTTGAGAGAAGGCCACTAGGCTGCTTTCTTCTGCTTTTCTTGTCTGTTTTCATAGATGTTGTATGTTACGCCTCTTCCCTTTCTATCTTTCCACTTCTCCATCTTTATGCATGGGCAAACAGTACCCCCATTTCCCTAGGCCCTCTTTGCCTAAACCAAGGGACTACTTTCTCTATGCACAGGACTTCAGCCGCTTTCTCACACATGTGTGGTTTGTTCTTGTGAGGAATGCAGCCATAATGTTCTTCTGGCATGTGTAACTACCAGCTCATGTTAACAACCTCCGCTAACAAATACTTCTTGACCCACTAAAATGAGTGGGGTTCATCTGTACTGGAGTACAGGAGGAAACAGGATTCTATTGGCAGGTAGTAAAGCAGAAGAACGTAGACTGAAATATGAGTACTAAAACAGTATTATCTGTATATGTGTAATCTGATGTGAGATAGATCACAAGTGGCCAACATGGCATCTAGATAGATAGATAGATGCAGGAGAGCTGGCAGGGGAGCTGGCTCTTTACTCATGTGGATTCTTGTTTGTTGCTGCATAAAACAGGCTGCTCACTAGTTGATATGTACAATTGCACAATGAGATGTTGCACTGAACATCGAGTAAATGAGCAGCACTTGTGCTTAATTTGGCCTTGTAGAATTTTTACAGAATCGGCTGCAGTTCACAGCAGAGGAAGGCAAGATCTTTGGAAGAATCCTGAGTGAGGGCAGCCTTTGACCAGGGCTTAAAAATATCCCTTTTTTGAGGGTTTTTTTTTTTTGCCTAATCTGCCTCTCCTGTTTATCCCCCGTTATACTGGCATAATGCATTTTCTATTTCTTTTGCCTAAACCAATTTAGCCAAATAGCTGTTACAAGCAGAATAAACAAATATCAAAGAGAACAAAATGCTAACAGTGTAATATTCCTAATTAGTTCCAGTGTGGAAATAAACGGTATACAACTAACCTCTTGGATAAAGTGGTTGAGAATGCATGAGAATTTATTTGGATCCTTCTGCTTAAATACAAAGCTGCTGTGCAAAAGAGTTGTATGATGGTCTTGCTTCTGTAAAAGGAATTCATTAACTTGCTGACCCTGCATGAGTGATGAAAGGCACAGCACAGCACAATGTTGTCATGATAGGCTTTGTGCTGTTTGACAACAACTTGTGTCCAGTTTATGCATACAAGAGAAACTAGAAGTAGTAGAAGTTTATTTGTACTCTCATATTCATAGTCTGCTTTTCTATTATTTCTGTTCAAGTCTATAAGTATAAGAGTATAAGACCAAAAGAAACACAGTTCTCAGATGGCACTGCTTTTGTTATGTGTAGATGATATGGAAATGGTGCATTAAGATCCTGGCCAGCTGCTATTAAGACAAGTATATAGACTACAGCATACTGAAATTAGAGCAATACTTGTCTGTCTTGCACTGTTAATATGGCACACGAGATTAGGACTGTTCTAGTGAACTTATATGGTATCTACCTTCAGTCACTGCCTGAAGTCCCATTATGTTCCTTCCATCTGCTGCATGCCAGATACATTTTCTCTACACCCCATCATATGCTGATTTGAATGCAGAGAGGGTATTGGATTTGATACAGATGTACTGGAAAAAATTAACAGTCCTATTGTATATTAAACAATTCATCTTCATTTCCAACTGTAGCACATGGAATGGGAAGCTATAACTTGCTGACCGTGTATGTGTACACATGAACAATGTTTATAAAAGTGCTGAGAGACGTGTCGTTTAACTCGGTGGTTCTCAATCTTTTCTTCCCCATGAACCTCCTTTAAATACCTTTTGTGGCCACGGACCACCAAGACTTAACTCAGGATTTAAATCATAACATTTCTTAAAGCTGTGACAACATCGCAGCTCCCCATGGGTCCGTGGACTACAGGGTGAGAACCACTGATTTAACTTACAGATATGGAGAGGATTCCAAAAAGCAAGAACAAATAGCAATAATACATTTTTTAAAAAGACATCTCCAAAAGGCTACAAAGCAAAGGTATCTTAAATGAAACCTGAATGATTATAGAATGGCACTGGTACTCTGGGTTTCGGTCACAGTTATACTTCCCAATCAAAATCATAGGATTTTTTCCTCTTTTGTTTTCAGAAAACACATTTTTAATTTGATATCCCTAATGCTAAAAATGCAGAACAAAACCAAATTTTTTTTTTTGCCAAAAAGAAAAAATGCCAAAAAGGGGAGCCTTATATATGATAGCTACAATCATTTTATCTGGTTAAGCGAATATATTAGTAAACATTCAGAGAGCGTCCACTTTGGGGAAGGGAGAAGTAGCTTAGGCTGTCCATATGCAGTTGAGGAAGAAGGACATCTTTAAGAATTCAGAGGGAAGCACTGCGAGCAAAACACTGATGTTAATGGAATTCTTGCTTCATCGCCAGTATGGAAATCTTCACTGCTGAAAGTACTTTCCATTTTTACAAGCTATAATATGCAGATAGCAAATATTTTGTGGAGAAAAGGGTTAAAGTTCTAATTCTGTAAAATTGTTAAATTAGAAGGGCTGAAGATCCATGCCTTTCCTTTTTTATTGATGAGATGAAATATAGAAGGTGGATCTAGATTGACTGAACACTAGTGGAATCCTCATAAATTAATCTTTTTTTTGTGTAACATACAGTTATCCTATGTAGGTAAGTGGGTTTCTGCAGAACCTCTGGCATACAGACCAGTTACCTGTATTAAAACAACTGTACTTCCTAAAAATATAAATTAGAAAGTCTGACCTTCTAACTCCATCTTGGATTTTTTTATACAATACTATTGAAAGCGATACTGATGTTCACATAACCATGTTTTGCTCATGGAGGGGTATCATATTTGTTGAAAGGGAAACAGTGACAATATGAAGCCCTTCCACCCACTTCAAGAATGAACCCAAGACTAAGAATATACTGTTTTTGTAGCATTAGGTCCCAGGAGAACAAAGGAAGTGAGAAAGAGTTTAGGTCCTTGTTTAACAGAAGTCATTCAGAGGGAGATACACAATATAGAAGTTGAATATTGAGTCTCTGAGTAGCGGAGCAAGACTATAACATCCATATTAAATGCATAATAAAGTATACAGTCTTCAAAGCTTGGATTTGATTTCAAAGGAAGAGAAGTGGATGAAAATCATTGTTATAGCTTGCTCAAAGAAGCACTCATTGAAGTGTACCTTGGTAGTTGATGGACCTAGAATTAGGTATCTTTTACTTTTCAAAGTATGGAAGTTTATCCATGTATATGTACCCTGTTTCCCCGAAAATACGACCTACCCTGAAAATAAGTCCTAGTGTGATTTTTCTGGGGGTGGGCCTACCCCCAAAATAAGCCCTAGTGAAGTGGGTGGGCATGGCCAGCACAGGAGGCAGCTGTTCCCTTTCCCAGTCACCTCATGGCTGCTGGGCTCCTTAACTGTGGCCTGTGGATCAGCTGATCCAGCAAAGGCTGGAGGTTCTGTTTCTCCAGGTGCCTGGAGATGTTTCCAGCACACTCTTGCTAGCCCCCAGTCCTGCACATGGTGCCAGGCAACCTTGCAGCCAAGGGCCCGTCTGTTCCACAGCTCACCTTGTGGCTATGGAGCAGGCAGTGACCACAGTTTGCGCTTCACCAGACCTGGAGCTCGGGTGTTGCTTAGGCTGCTGCTGCAATGAGGCAGAAAGCCATGCGGCCCATCGGAATCGGCTTCCCCCACACCCGGCTGCTGCTGCTTGAAAAAAGGACAGGCAAATGTGGAAGATTGTGGAAAGTGCGTGCTTACGATAGGACCAAAGCCCAGCCTATCCCTTTCAAGCGATCAAATGTCTCTCTGTGTGAGAGAGAATGAGAGAGAGAAAGAGAGAAAGAGGAGAGAGAAAGAAACAACAGAGGGGAGTAACAAGAATTGCAGGCAACATTGTTTGAAAGGGTTTCCTCTCTGCTGTTTCTCTTTCACTCACACACACACACACACACACACACTTGATGAGAAATGGTGAAGGGTAACCGGGTAAGGGGACTGACCCTCCCCCACCTCCAGCTTGGCGCCTGCTCAGGGTGGGCCCCGAGGCACAGCCTCTGTGTGGGTGACCCGCGCATGGCCAATGTGAGAAATGGGCTCCCTTGCAGTGCCTCCTCTCTGGGCCTCGCCTGCCTCGGAAGCCAGGGATCCTGCAGGCATCCTGGCCACTTAAATGCTGCCTAAATCCCCGGGTTTGGGGATGTCAAACATCGTGCTGCACTGGTATGTCAAACCTCATGCTGCAAGGCTTGTGCCACTGTTCAAGAAAGAAAGAAAGAAAAGAAAGACAGACAGACAAGGGTCTCTGCTGCTTCTGCTTTTGGCTGGAAAGCAGAAGAAGCAGAGACCCTGGCTTGTTTCTTTCCCTCAAACTCCACGTGGGAGCAGCAGCACCGCCATGAGGTTTGTCATACTAGGGCAGCCTCTTGGAGCCCTGTAAGGTTTGTTGTGGCATTGCACGCGTGAATGGCAGTACTGCTGCTTGCGGATGCACCGGTATGTCGAACCTCACACTGAGGCTTGTGCCATTGTGCGTGCAAGCAGAGGCACCGCCATGAGGTTTGACATACTGGCGCAGTCGCAAGGGTCATAATGCCAGCTGCGCCAGGGTGATGAAGCTCATGGCAGTGCTACCGTCAGCTCGTACAACGCCACAACAACTCTTGCAGGGTGCTGCTTCAAGAGGCTGCGCCCTTGCAATGAGCCTCAGACTCATTTCTGGCGGCATTTGAGGGAGAGAAAGACTGACTTCTGCTGCTTCTTTTGTGTGCAGCCAAAAGTTCATAAGAGGATGGAAGGTGAAATGCCAAACTGAACCAGTACCCACACCTCATATATGGACCGTCCCTGAGCAGTGCCGGGGCTAGGGAGGCCATCGGAGGAACCCCACACAGCCTCCACCTGCTTCAGCTTTACCTTTTCCATGGCAGCAGGCACTAGAAGAGTGCTATCCCAAAGGCAGAGAGGAAACCCTTTCAAGCAGTGTTGCCTGCAATTCTTGTTGCTCCCCTCTGTTCTCTTGTTCTCTCTTTCTCTCACACAGACATTTGATTGCTTGAAAGGGACAGGCTAGGCTTTGCTTCTATCGTAAGCACGAGCTTCCTACAATCTTCCACAACTGCCTGTTGTTTTTTCAAGCAGCAGCCGCCGGGTAGAGGTATGGGGTGGGGCGTGGGAAGCCGATTCCAACAGGCCACATGGCTTCCTGCCTTATCGTAGTATCAGCCTAAGCAACACCCGAGTTCCAGGCCTGGCGGAGCGCAAACCATGGTCACCGCCTGTTCCATAGCCACAAGGTGAGCTGCGGAACAGAGGGGCCTTCGGCTGCAAGATTGCCTGGTGCGGTGGGCAGGGCTGGGGCTAGGAAGAGTGCGTTGGAAACATCTGGCACCCGGAGAGACAGAACTCCAGGCCCTCACTGGATCAGCTGATCTGAGGGCTGTGGTTAAGGGCCCATGAGGTGACCACGCTCGCCGCCTCCTGCACCTCAGAAAAAATAAGACCTCCCCAAAAATAAGCCCAAGTGCTTATTTTCAAGCCTAAAAGAAAATAAGACCCGGTCTTATTTTTGGGGAAATACGGGTATTAGGATTGTTCTAATCCTAGGAAGCTTTCATATCCTCTTTAGCTGTTCTTGGTTTCCAGTGCATATTTTCATGCTGATACTTGGCTGCAATCAGCAAAGAGTTCTCGCTATCTCAAGGGATGGGAAAATACAGAAAATCTTGTGTATGTTTTTAACCTACAAGAAAGGGGTTAAATGTCTTTCTCCACTTGAGTTTAATTTGATCAGCAAGTGGCCTCAAAGAAAAGAAACGGGAAGCAACAACCAAGACCAAATGTAGAAACTTATTTCTCAAAATATAACGGGGAAAAAATACACAGCATCCATCTTTTTAATTTTGTTTGGTGGTGGACAGATACAGACTTGAGGAATTGCACACACCAAGGACAAAATGGGAAAGAAAGGTGCTTTCATGTCATTGGATCTGTATCTCCAGAATTCTTTTAGATGAAATTCAGGCCTGTCTTCTCTGGTGTGAGAATCCAGCTAACAAGTTAGTTCCAAGTGCTGAGTCTATAAGTCAGCATTAATTAAAGTACATCTTAATGTCATATCCAAAGCATCCTGGTCTGGATTTTATTCTGTTCTCCTGAAGGAAACTCTGTGTAAGTCTAATGTTTCTAAGGTGTTATAAGATGGCAGTGCAGCAATCCCAGTCTCAGGAGATATTTCTTGTGGAGTTTTGTGAGTTGAAAGTGCGTTGTGGAAGACAGAGTTATTTGAGTTGCTGGGTGTATAAAGGTCTGAAGATTGATATAAGTACAGCCGGCGGAAAACCAGGATGCTTGTGAGGATCAAAAAATCCAAAATCAGCTCAGCCAGTTCCACCACAGAAAGGACTGATGAACCAAACCAAAGACTCCACTGGTTCCCTAGCTGGGAAAGCAATGTTACCACCTGTACAAGGAAAAAACAAATCAAAATTAAAAACGGTGCAAAAAGATCTCTGTGTCCAGCTGATATATTGATAGAGTTTGAAGAACTAACATATTTTGCTTTCGACTTGCCTAGATTTGTTTTTTTAGGGTTTGTTGTTGGTTCTAGGAATTGGAAAATCACTCTGGTTATACATAAGAATAAACATGCTGCTTTTGTCTCAAAAGCAGGATCAATCCTGTCAAAGTTGAAACTACATCTTGAAATTTAACCCAATGCTTAAAGATACAGTGCAAAAATAAATCGTTATCAAGCTTTGGCTATCATTTTGATTTGTTGAATGAAGCTAAGGTAAAGTTACTCAGTGTCATTGTACTATCTATGAAATGTTTATTGCTTACTGTTACACATCAGCTGTGATATTCTGCTAATTCTTGTCTTTTGCTATGTGTCAACTGTACAATTACTGATACCTACAGTAAAAATACTGCAGGTCAAATGTCAATTACCAAGAAATGTTTGCAGAGCATACAAATCTAGAGTACATTTAGAGAATTTTCTCTATAAACATTTGCTTAAATAATGGATAGATTGTGGCTAAGAAAAAATAGTTCCCCCCCCCCCGATCAACTTAATATGGGTAACCTTTCACAATAGTTGAAAATAATTTCAAATTTTCCTGCTAGAATTGAGGCATAGACTAAAAACTTCTCCATCAATTATTCTGAGATTAGTGGAAGAGAGGTTGCTCTGCCAGGCTAGGATGTGCCTAAAAGTATTGCTCTAATTAGTATTACCGTGTTTCCCCGAAAATAAGACCCTGTCTTATATTTTTTTGAACCCTGAAATAAGCGCTTGGCCTTATTGCCATGCGCTCAAAAGCCTGATTGGGCTTATTATCAGGGGATGTCTTATTTTGGAGGAAACAGGGTAATAATTAACATTATCTGACACTGCATTCTGTCTTATCTCCTTCCAAATAGCACGCAAATTGAAAAAAATGCAGTCTATTGAAAATGGAAACATGGTTTAAAGGAAGATGCTGGAGAAGATCCTATAAAAGATAGTTCTAGAATTAGACCAACTAGAAGGACGTTAAAGATGGTAGCTCTGATATTTTAGGCTGCTGGCAGCATGCAATCAAATGTGTGGACATACCGTGAAAGCCGGAGATTCTCCGTTGCTTTTATAATTCCATTCATTGAAAAATATATTTACTTTTGCAATTCCATCCCTGGCAACAGAAGAGAGATGGAATGAGTCCAGTCTTGTTAGAAAGGTGCATCGGTCTAAGACTGCAATTCTAACCAGCCTCATTTAGAAAAAATCTTAGTAGCTCATCTTTGAGGAAGCATTTGCTTAAAATAAATAAATGTCCTTTAGTTTAGTGAACCTTGCTGCTAGGCAAATATATCTGCAATAGGATTCTTTAATACTCAAACATTCAAGGCAGAATCCTCAGATCTATACCAGTTTTAATGCAGTTTTTAATAGCTACTTCGTTGGATGTCTAATTTTACTTTAAACTCCTGTTGTGATATGCAAATCATATAATGAGTCAGGCACTTGTCATTAATATGAGCGTCAATTCAGATGCTGGGATTGCCGCTGATCTTTAACTTCTTCTGAACCACTCATCAGTTTGTGGTTGGCAGTGTAAAAGAAACTAATATTTTGTGGAACTTCTGAATAGTTTTCTGCAGTTGAAGTTCTGTCCATAGGAAAAGCTGCACTATTCAAGATCTACTTAATCTAATTTCTGAGCTCATAGCATCCTGAACCATTAACTAATGATATAACCAGGACTGCACAGATTGATACTTTACATTCCAATATTTCCAGTTGATCTTGAAGCAGTTAATATATTGTACTTTCACTCCATATCCCTCATCTTTTTTTCCCCTCGGCACTGCTGTTTCACTCCGTTGGTTTGACTTTAACCAACACTTTTCCTCCCAGTTCTAATATTATTTCATCTGTAGGGGGAGCTCTTACCTCTTAGATATGACATTGTATGTATTCTGCAGGTTCAGCATGTGAAACACCCAAGACTGAAATGATAGATTTGCAATATCAGTTTAAACAGTTCAAGGACTATTAACAGCTCATGCATAAACATAACTATTCAAAAAATAATAATTCGGGGAAAGAAGATATTTTGAGCACAAAAGAGCACTTTTTGCTTTCAGTATTTCTCTCCTCCAAGTGATAGGTTAGATCTGATTTAGATTTCTCTCTCCACCCCATGCCTTTCACTTATAAAATGGGCATTAAAAGGAAGATACTGTTGCATCCATTGGTGTGATACATTCATTTGGTCCTTCCTAGCTTTCAAATATTTCTCATCCCTGCAACTTTTAGAGATGTATGGACTTCAATCCCCCCAAATTCCCCAGCATCAAGAAGTCCGCACACCTTAGAGTTGCTAAGATTAAGAAATACTTTTTTGCAGTGCCTTTGAGTCAGGGTTGAATCCTGGCGACTGCTTGGTCTAGTCTACAATTTTTTTGGCAAGGTTTTTCGGGAGTGGTTTGCTGTTTCCTCCTTCCTGGGTCTAAGACTGGCCAAAGTCACCCAGTTGGCTTTGTGCCCAAGGCAGGACTAGAATTCACACTCCCCTGGTTTCTAGCCTGATGATTTAACAACTATACAAAATTGGTTTTTGTGAGAAACACTGCCCTACAGCAAAAATCAGCTTCTTACCTCAGAGACAGGTGAAGGCCATCTTGAATATCCGGCTGACAGCTGGTACTCTGTCACTCTAAAGAAAAGTAAAAAACTTCAGATGTGTCACCCAGCACACTTGAGACAAGCTCTTTGGCTGGCATCTTCATTCAAAAGTGAACTTGCATGGTTGAGGGAAGTCCCATAGATGAACCTGCTGCCAGCATCTGAGCAACAAACATCTCTTCAGCTCAAATAAACTATGAGAATATTTAAATGGAGGTGCACCATCTCCTTTCTTTTTATTCCCCTGCTTGGGTGCTCCTCTTTTCAGCTAGAATTTGTTGGCCGGCCTGCATGGATGTATCAAGGATAAAATCTGTTCGTTCCATTTCCCTGAATATCTTCTATTGCTAAGCAAGCTCTGTGGAATTTGGCCAGACCCAGGAATGCAACCCCACAAGTTTTGAAGCCTACTTACTTGCAAGGTTTCCGGCATTTAGTGAAGCAGCCCAGGTGGTCTGCTTTAAATTCAGCTTGGAGTTTATAATAGCAGTAACCTAATAGGAAATAGAGAAGCATGTATTAATTGAACAATCTCTTATCAACAAAAAGAGCTGAGGGAGGTGGGGGTTACAGAGAGGTGATATGGATGGATTCCTCCCTGCTTTTTCTCTGTACTTACCCCAGGCTGTATGCTTAGCGGAGTTACAATACTCTGCTCCACGGGGTAAGGGATAGAAGTAATGGCCACAGCCACATCGTTCTACCATACTGGCCTGGAAACAGGAACGTATGCAGACCTAGAAGCGCAAAAGGAGCCCTTTGAATATTCAGCTGTGCATTCATGCTGGGAGATTTTTGGTGATGGGAATAATCCCAATGCAGGGAGAGGGTTGGGCAGAGCCCAGATTGGGTAGGAGAACGATTCTGTTGAGGCAAGATACCTGCTCTGTGTAACGGGATGAGAATAGGTTCTTCACTGGCACATCACTTCCATCTTCTGTGCAGTCACTGTAGCTTCTCCCAAGACGCTGGGTGGTTTCCTGTCGGCCAATTTACAGCTTGTCAAATCAATGCAGTTTTTGTTTTCTTTTTTGCATCTGGGTGTCAGATCTTTTCTTTGCCTGATGGCTGAAGGTACTGCCTCACTCAAACTCAAATTAGACATGTTAATCTGAAGATTTTCTAAAAGCATCCGGTCCACTCCAGGTCATTGTTTCTCAACCTTGGTGATTTTGAGATGTGTGGACTTCAACTCTCAGAATTCCCCAGCCAGCCAGTAATAACTGTCATACTGGTGGACCTCAACTTACAATCATTCCATTACAATGGCACTGAAAAAGATGACTTATGACTGGCTTTCACACGACTTTTGCAGAATCCCCATGGTCATGTGATCAAAATTTAAACACTTGGCAACTGGCATGTACTGCATTTATGGCGGTTGCCGTGTCCTGGGGCCATGTGATCACCATTTGCGACCTTATGACGAGCAAAGTCAATGGGGAAGCCAGATTCACTTAACAACTGTGCTACTAACTTAACAATTGCAGTGATCCACTTGACAACTGTGGCAAGAAAGGTAGTAAAATGGAGCAAACCTTAACTGTTTTGCTTAGCAATGGAACTTTTGAGCTCAATTGTGGTCATAAGTCAAGGACTACCTATATTCTTATTATTATAACATGCTAAATCATAAAAGCTAAACCAGGAGCCTTCCTCTGTCTCATCTGACAGCATCCGTGTCCCCGTGGTTGGTGCCAGTCCTTTTGTAATGCTAATAGCTGTGTGATGGGAGCCTGTGAAAATGATGGTAGGTACTCCATGGTGAAATCTGGGAGTGGGTTTCAAAATCTGTCACCACTGGTTCGCTCGTGGGCGCGTGGGCGCAATGCTTCTGTGCATGCACAGAAGCGTCCGGGCGGGTGGGTGGAGCCTTCCTCCACTGCCGCTGCCAGTTCGCCCAATCCAGTGCGAACCGGTAACAACCCACCACTGGTGAAATCCCAAATTTAAATATCTCCTTGACATAACAATGGCACACTAAGTGGAAAGGAGAATGATATACTGTGAGAAGCTATGCATTGCACTGTTTTTCACAAACGTAGGATGGGGGATTGTATCTTTCGTATTTACCAAGTGATTCAAAAGGGCTATTTTACCTTCTTTAAGGTAAAGAATTATTTTCCCAATTTCATTCTGATAAGAACTCTGAAGTACTGTATATTAAGATCTGATAAAACAATTGACCATCAACTGCCAGTCACATTTTTTGATTAAGGAAAAACACAAACCCTTGCCTCATTTTTTTAAATCAATAAGTACCATGGGAGGACACTCATTGGGAACTGTGACATCTTGTAATTTCACTGAATAGATTTCTATGTTTTTTACCTAGTGAAGAAAAGGCTCATAGTTGCTTCTTACATTGTGGGATAGAAGCAAGTAAACACTTTTAAGACTAGATCAGTTTTTCTCCAGTAACTTTAAACCCAGTAACTTTAACCTATATGGATTCAATTCCCAGAATGCTGGCTGGGGAATTCTGGGAATTGAATGTTCCCACAGCTTAACATTACTGGCATAGAGTAATGTTTCTCTATGTTTAAACTTTCTGTGTTTAAACACAGAGTGTTCTGTGCTGTTAAACTTTCT
>JANHZT010001389.1:64923-75471 GCA_032468215.1 Stegonotus admiraltiensis
TAGACCATATTTCATCCAAGTCCACTCCTCTAACCTCAATGTCTGTCATTTAACCATTTGTAAAATAATTCCCATGTTGTAAAATAATCCGAATCTTCTTTTCCTTTAATTTTTAGGGTTAACCTGTCCATCTCTGGACACTCCAGATTTTTTTTTGGGGGGGGGGATAATAATGTCATCTGTAGGGGTTTTCTGGGTTTTTCCAACATTGTGCATAAACAATCCTAGCTGCTGTTAGGATATGTAAGACCAAATATGTGTTACCCTTATTATAGTTTCCTGGAAGCATGCCCAACAAAAAAGATCTATGTGTTGCCTGGTGATATTTTCCAGCCATGTACGTATTCTCTTCCAGTATTTTTTTGCTTTGGGACATGTCCACCACATATGGTAATATGAGCCTGGTGTTTGATTGCACTTCCAACATTTAACAGACCTGTTTTTATACATGTTCGCTAATCTTGCAGGTGAATAATGCCATCTATGAAACATTTTATAGAGGTTTTCTTTGTATGCTGTTGACATTGTAAGTTTATGGTTTCTATTCCATAATTTCTGCCACCTGTCCAAATCTATTGTATAGCCAAAATTCTTCCTCCATTTTGAAAGTTAATAAATAATTGTATATCCTCTTGATTAATTTTTCATCTGTCCCCACCAGAATCTGGTCTAGCTCATTTGGTTTGTTATAAAACCCATACTCCTGCCTATCTTTTTCATACCTGGATTTTATCTGCAACTGTGGCCACCATGATAGATCAATCCCTAATCCTTTTAGTACTTGTTTTGTTTTTAGTTCTCCCCTTTCATTTAATATATCCTTATATTTTATAATTTTGTCCATATTTATGACTTTGGGATATATCCACACCTCCATTATAGATAACCATACTGACACTTTCAAATAGTGTTGTTTAATTTTGGTCCATGCTAGCAGTAATGCATTTCTAATATGATGCCTCTGAAAGTAGCTGTGTATCTTGCCCTTCTCATGCCATAAAAAGGCATGCCATCTCAATTGCAGATCATGCCCTTCCAATGTTCCTTATGTTCCTCAGATTAACCCATTCTTTCACCCACATAAGTGCTGATGCTTGGTAGTATTGTATAATTCCCAATCCGAAAGACCAAAACCTCCTCTACTTTTAAAATCTTGTAACATAACCCTAACCCTATAGATTTGATGGCATTTTAAAAAGTCTAGAAATAAGGTGAATTTTCAGTCAGAGCTACAAAATTACTCATATTCCAAAAGTGATGTGAAATATAAGCATCATTTTAACATCTTTGTCCTCCAGAACTCTGCAACCATGTCGTATTAAAAAGTACTCACCAGCTTAAAATTTCACATGGCACAGCAGTTACCTCAAATTATTTATTTACCTGGATACCAGCTTTGTGCTACCCAGAGCCTAGAGGGGATAGATGGATAACCTGTTTAAATATAGATCAATATGCATATATTGACAATTAGCAAATGGATGGGGCATGAGGAAGAGTAACTGCTGAAGAGGGCAATGTGGACATCAGAAGAAGATTTGTTATGTGTACCCACAAGTCTTCTGAAATCTGCTTCGCTTTATATTTTAAATAATATATGTATAATACAGTGCCCTGTATTGCAATAGCTATATTGCATTGACATGGATTTAATATCTGAATAATATTTAAACCATGAAAGTTAAAAAAATAGAACATACTACATAAAATATATAAGGCCTTACAGCGTGAAGATACCTTCAGAAGATTTCTTTGTCACTTAGAAACATTAATAAAAGTCATCTCATATTGATTTTAGTTTTGAGATCACAGAATTTGAAAATAGTAGAAGAGAAGAACTGCATTTTTGAAGTTAAACTAAAATGTGAAAGGGATACAGAAGACAGAGGCTGGGGAAAATATTCATTTCTTTCATTTCTTGAATGGTGTAATACGACTAAAGATGAAATATAATTATTATGCTCATAGACTGAATACAAAAGCTCCTACTTTTCATTAAAGTAATCTCTTCTTTCTTGGATGTCAATTCTAAATGGAAGAAAATATTTTTGTTTTTTTGTCTCTCTTGAATTATATTCTTCACAACTGTTTTATAAGCTTATTTAGGCCATCATGTAGTGTAATAACAGCACTGTAATTGTGATAGCTACTTGTTCTGATTTGTAATTATATTCCTGTCATTGGCATTTGCCAGATTGTCTAACAAAGTAACCCTGTCATGTGGCCTACGCCCAACTACCATCCTACAAAGAATGGAAAGATAACAAAAAGGCCATATGTGTATGCTTGTTCATGTCCATGAAGCCTCTGAGGAAACTCCATATAGAGCTACCCTAGAGCCTTTAGCCCTGTCCCCACTAATGACTCAGAATCACCCAGCCAATACAATGTATGCTATCCAAAGTCTACAATGTGATACAGTAGATGGCTCAGGCAATAAAAAACTGTCTTCATTATTATTATTTCAGTATATTTAACAGTGGATGGAAGACAGTCTTAATCCAGTAGCGGAGATCTTACCTGTGTCCTCCTGCTTTTGGTTGTGTGGAAAGCAAGGCCAACATTTAGGGCTGCTTTGTGAAGTAAAAGCACATTAAGCAGCGGTCACTTGTTTTTGACAACCATTACATCTACATTTATTAAAACTCACACAAATTCAAGCCTTAGGCAAGGCAGACTTTAAGATAAGGAAAACAAATTCGATTTCTTTTTGATTTACTTCAGAAACTGAATGGTTCCCCTTTTGTTCTCCATTGATTCAGTCATACTGAAGATTTATGCGGTAAGACAAATAAAACCATGGCTTAAATACAAAGTAATCAAAGAAAAATGTGATTGTTTTTTAAATCACATTACTAGTCTTTTCTTTCTTTCTGAGGGCATACTGTACTAATTGCCTAAGTTGATTGTATCTAGTTCTATCTATGTGTTCTTCCTTACCTTCATCGCCCACTTCTTTTGTGCCTGTAGCTTGTCAACTGAGAGCTTGTTTTTGGCACAACTTTATTATTCTTTGAGAAAAAGCTCAAGACAGTTCAGAAGTACTCTGACTGATAAGGCATAGGTGCAGATGCAAAGAACACTAGAATAAATTCAGGCAGCCAAGGGATGTTGGCTTCCCATTGCAAGATGTCCTGTATATGTTCTTATACATTCTTTTCCTGCAAGAACTAAACAAGGCATAGCACTTAGGTTGTCTGGACCTGGTATGCAATCTCAGGGCCAGAATCCAATGTGATCTGCTCAAGAAGGAGCAGAGGAAAAATCACCTTTGAAGAGGTGAAAATGAAACTGGCCAGTAGTTCCTTAATCTTAGCCAGGTTCCCCTTGAATAGCACTCAGAAATGTGTTGGGCTGTTGCAGAAGCTGTTGCTAGAAGCCACAGACATAAATGGAGAGCCCACCCTGGGAGCTGGTTCTAGTTTGTGTGTGCAAATCTGATTTGTGTACAGACCACCCTTGAGTGGGTGGCCTGTTAGAAAGTAGTCTGACTGTTTTGTTTATGAGAAGGTTCACCCATAGTATTTTATTATGTTAGGAGGTCATAGCACCACCAAGTTTTAGAACCCCTGTAATAACTAATATTACCATTACCAATTGCAAATTCTTTTAGCATCTTAAAAAACAAGCATAGGCATTTGAAAGCACTTCAGAGCTTTGGGGCTAGAATTCTCATAATTCTCATAATTAATACATAGAATAACAGAGTTGGGAGGGACCTTGGAGGTCTTCTAGTCCAACTCCCTGCTCAAGCAGGAGATCCTATACCATTTCAGACAAATGGTTGTCCAATCTCTTCTTAAAGAATTTGGAGCACCCACAACTTCTGGATGTAAATTGTTTCACTGATTAATTGTTCTCACTGATAGAAAATTTCTCCTAGGTTGGTTATTTCCTTGAAGATTCAAAGATCTGGACAGGAGCTACAGTGGGAAAAATTACTCTTATAAAATAATTCAGGATCAAAAAGCAGTGTCAGGTTGATGTTAAGATTACTCTCTTACTAGAAATCTGCTATCAAGGCTTTTATTCTTTTCCTTGCTAACCCAATTGTTTACTTCCCTTTCCAAATACACAGGGAGCAACTAGAGTAAAAGATGAAGCAGAATCTTCCTTTTATCTTGCACACTGTCTTCTGGGACAGAATATCACTGATGGTGATAAACAACACACACTCTAAGAATAACTTTCTCAGGGCCTCTGAATCCCAAGGGTAGCAATAACATGATATCCTTCAGAACAAGGAAAGTAGAGGGAACTAGGTGTGGTATGGTGTCTCCTGGTGCTCATATGATGCTGCAGTGCAGTGGAGAAATTGAAACAATATGCAGTGTATGAAGATGACTTCATCTGTCATGAACTGTATCATTGGCTGGGCATATGCAAAGCACAGTCTCCATTATGTGCTGCATTCCAGAGACACTGTTAGATGCTGCAGAAAAGCAAAATATATACTACAAAAGACTTTACGGAATGAGGTTTTCCCTGCTATTTTTCCAAACAGTTCCATGCTTCTAAAGGATCTTAGCTCATTTCCAGCCCTAAATTCCTTACAAAACACAATGATACATTGCTGGGAATAGCTTTGGGGAAATTTAATCTCAAGAGCTATTCCCCCCAGCTGGATTGTTTGCAGATATAGTCCTGGAACCTGTGGTGCTATTATTACTATAAAAAGGGAGGGAGGGAAGGAAAGGAGGAAATTATTTTAACATTTGTTTTTCTGCAGGACTAAACCCTGATGTATTATGGAGATAATACCACAAGCTCATAGAAAAAAGGGAATGCATCTGAGCCAGGAGATGAAATTAACTGCATATCTTTTAAAGAAATTCTCTGCCCGTTTCCATGCATCTCCTATCTCCTCTGTTATTGGTCAGAGCCTCAAAGATTAGATTCAAAGAATAAAGCTAAAATACAGCAATAAACTGAACAGGGATAATGCAATAAAAATATGAAGATGTCAAAATTCACCTCTAAATAGAATGATGTATGATTGATCTAATTCAAGTGGTGTTATGCAAAGGAACAATTATGATCAAATGTTTTTTATGTCTACAATGGTCAGACCCAAATAAAGTTCAAATGCTTTGGGAATCTGATCAAAAAACTGTATAGTTTATCCAGACTTTGAGAAATGTCCTTTCTTCCTCAAAGAAAAAAACCGGTATATTTTTTACATTTCAAGAAGTCTGGGACAACTTATGTTTGTGCTGTTCCACTCACACACAGAAACACACCACAAGTGTAAGGAGTCTTTATTAAGGCTTCCAATTGCTTGGTATTCCCCAGCAATTTCCTGTGCTAGCACCAGTTCAACCCCAATGAGTTCCATAGGCTACTCACATGACCCCAACACTAGTTCTCAAGGCAATCTTAGTGGAATCCAGTCCACTAGGCAAATGTAAGTTCCCAAGGCAAAGACAAGTTCCAAGACAGAGGCAAGTCCACAGGCAAAGGCAACGTAAGGCAATGCAAGGCAACGCAAGGCAAAGGCAACAGCTAAAGAGACACAATCTGAAATTCAAGACAAGAACATGCAGCAAGGAAATGAAGATGTTGTTCCCAGCATCATCTCCATCTATCTACTCTGCTAGCCAGCTTCTGGTGCAGTCTACCAAGAGGCTGCCTCCTCATGAGTAATCAGCCTGATCTTGGCTGCTCCTGCCTTTTCTCTGGCCTATGTGTTCTTGGATCAGGTTCAGAAGGCAGTTCCTCTTCCTCATGCTGACTGATTACAACTGCATGCTTTCCCCACCTGAAGCCTCAGGGCTGTTTTGCTGCAGCTGTGTTTCAGCCAAATCACCCTCAGATGGTTGCTTGGAGCTATTAACCAGCTCCTCTCCTGACATGCCTGTAACTAGTTCATCCTCCTCAGAGCTGACATCTGGAGAGGTATCTGGGGAAACATCTGCGGCGGTCATCACAAAGTTGTAAGGTTTTTGGTGTTTGGTGAGTTTGAGCCTGGTTGTTTGCTTGCTAACCAACTAGGTAACATCATCAGTATTAGTGAGTGTAGGGTTTATAGCCAACAAAGAAGTCAACTATTAGAAGTCCCAAATGTAACTAATTGACTATGATTAGAATAAATGAACTTGGCCTAAGTTATTTGGGAAAAATTGTTTTCCTATGTGGGGAGAATGGAAAGCAATCTTTTTCTTCAAACAAGCAAACCAAATTATGTGGTTTGGCTTTGTTTTGATTTTTTTAATATTTAATAAATAGTTAACATGTTGCCCCAGTAGATACAGCTGACACAGGATGATTACAAGAGCAAAGCAGGTTGGCCATAGTTAGTACTTGTATGGAAAACTATCAAAAAATTCTTGACTGCAAGTTAGCCTACAATTTAAAATATCATCCTAGACAAAGCAATGGCAAATCACTTCCAGAAGACAGTGAGAAAATTGCATGTATGTCTAAAGCAGGAGTTGAGTTAGATTTGAAAGCATTGCTACTATTCATGATCATGTTGTATGCAAGGCATAAAAATGAGCAAGCTGGACCAAGACTGAGGCATAAATGAAAAAAGGTTTTAAAATATTTCCACCTTCTGCAATCCTTAATTAACTTGTTCCCTCTTTCTGTGATTTGTAGTGAAACTTTGGCTCCACAATTTGCTGCAAGTAGTGCCATACCTTTCTCCATTTGTCCTTGTAACTCAGATGTCATGCCAGAAGAATGTGCCATGTTAGCTTTATTCATGCAACTCTCTTCACCAGGGCCCTGAAGGCAGATCATTAAAGTTGACTTAAGAGCTCCTTTTCAACCTGATCTCTCTTTTAAAAATTGCTTTCAATAAGAGGCAGAAGCTTGCTTCTCTAACTGGCTCTGGCTGGCTGGCTGGCTGGCTTGACTTTTGAAGGCATAATGTGACTACAGGTTGCACATGAAGAATCAGTTTTATGGAGGCTGCTGATATGTGATACTGATGATTATTAAGGGGGGATCTGTTCCTCTTGTGCACATTCTAAATATATCATCAGGGCTCCGGACATCATTGACCAATGTCCTAGAATACAGAAGTTCAGAAACATATGATATGCTTCAAAGCAGAGCAGGAAATGTGTGTCTGACAAAGAACTGGATAGTCATTATTCTTGTGTCGGTTTAAGTTAGGACATGTCAAGAATGAAATGCCTGGTAGGAAAAGGAAAATTACGAATGATTTTTAAGAATGAATTTTGAATGTAATTCTGCATACATATGAGCTTGGGGATTTTAAACTTTTAAATTAATTTCAGTAAAGAGGACTCCAAATATGTTATGTATGCTAGGGAATAGATACATACCTAGATGGCCTCCTTGCACTAATATTAAACTATGGTGCTAATCTTTAAAAATGCATCTATTTCATCAGACTTTTAGTTGTTAGGTTGTTTGGGTGTTTAGATTATCATTAATCAATATTTTTGCATTATTTGTTCCTTTGTTTGCTAGCAGTCTTGACTGCTCACCAGAATAGAAAGGTAGGTATCTATAAATGAAGAGATACCCAGAGTATCAAGATTTTAATGAGTGGAAATTCCATGGTGAAGTCCTTATTGGATCAGTCAACTCACCCATAACCCACTTTGAATGTGAACTCCTGCCATGTTTTTCTGCTCCAAGTTGAAAACAATATGCCAAAAAAGCATTGCTATCTGATTTGCCTACTATACTCTACATTGTTCTAGGCATTCCTGTATACTTTGAGTCTACTGCACAAAATGCCAATTCAGCTAATTTTATCGCTTTTCCCAAAGAAAGTCCACTGCTGTTTTTATATAATAGGTTCATATGTTTTGTATTAGTATTATTCTTCTGTGCTATCAAATTTTCCTCTGGACTTTTTAAAAATAAATTCACCAGTTTGCTATTTCATTATTTTACCAGGCCCTTGAAGTAGAAGGGTTTCTCTCCCACTTCCCAAATAGCCCAGATAGGGATGGAATCCCTATTGTGACTGGATGAATAATTGGTTGGTTTTTGTTTTTGTTTTTTTTAAAAAAACCTAATAGATAGCTAAAAAAGGAAAAATAATATTTTTTAAAAATGGAATCTAGGTTTCAAACTGAAGATTTTCTGCATATCAAGTAAGTAATGTACTGGGAAATACCTAGTAAAAAAAGAGCAACAAACTTTTTCAGAAAAAAAAATGGAAATTGCAAGATAATGCAATTAATGCATTTAATGCAGTTAAATGGCATTTAACTCTGAAAAAATACAAACCTCTTTATTTTCCCACAATGTATCAAGAAGCACTGTTCTTCCAACCATACCTTCTCAATGTGGAAACAGTAATTCCTCTCTTCCCAACAATAAACAGGGTTTTGGCTATTTTTGGCAATAGTGAATATATTTAAAGCTCCCTTGAAGCAATCCAGATAATACAATGAAATCAGTGGTTTTTTACTTAGCATTTAAATTAAATAAACCTGTAAAATCTGATGCCATGTTAAAGTCATTGCTGTTTCATCTTCTAATACTAATAGTAATATTGTTTCCCTCGTTATATCTTAAGAATATTGAATATTATGCCAGAATTGTTTTTATTTTTAGGCAAAAATTCAACAGATGGAGCATTCTAAGGATGCTGGAAAAGGCTGCACTGATTTAATTTCTGACTGGTATGCAATAGTTCAAAGAAAAATTTCAATAACTATACATACCACTAGATTACCCAGCATTGACCTTTGGCTCACTTTGATTGCTTTTCAAATGAAGGACTCTATCCGATTTGGACTTAACTTCTCCCGAGGCATTGCACATGCCATCAAGGGCTCCCAGTGACACCACAATAGCACTATTGTCTTTTCTTTCAGCTTATTTCATGATTCGTAATGACTGGTATTTTATGTATGTTTGGATTTGTAAATATTTACTATAGGGGATGATTGCAAGATGGTGCTTTAGCGATATGACATTTACAGCTGCTTATAATTTATTAGATAATTTTATTAAAATTGAAGAGAAACAACAATAAGGAGAGAATATAAAATACTGATATTCTAGATTTAGTAAAAACTTGTTATTCTGTAACCATTAGGTTCCTGTAACAAACATATTCTGTTATTAGGCCTCTGTAATGTATCTGGTATTTGTCAAATGTATGTCCCTGCCATTTGACCTGAACCCATATCAATCTTCTTCCTGTTTTTCTTGTGCCATCTAAGAGCATGGTACATATCTTAGTTGGAACTTCAGACTTCAATCAGGAGATAATTTACACCGCAGCCCTAATTTATGCCTTTGATCTGTATAAGCTCCTTCCTTGCAGAACTAGGGGGCCAAATGGCCAATTGAGAAACAAAGAAATGCTCAAGGACGAGATAAGACTAATTGGGAAGTTTCTATTCCCTTGCAGGGCGACAAGGAATACACAAACATAAATTAGGGGGGCAGAACTGGGTACTAAGCTGACGTCTCTGAGGGTATAAAAGGATGCCATAACTTCCCCAAGGTGTGGCTATCTCCTCGCATGCATTGTATCTGTATGTTCTGGATATAGTCCCACCCGTATTTTGTTTTTGGCCTTAAATAAAATCTGTTTTTTTGCAAGCCTCATCTTGAGTCTCTCTCTTTGGCACTCTGGTGACTCAAGTATATTTTGGGACCTAACAAAATGATAGTACATATCAACTCCTAACATCCTGTATGTTGCATATTCTTTATGCTTCCTTTTGTTGCCTGCCGACATAGTTCTTCCCTCCATCTACTTAGAGATGAATGCATTATAACTGTAGCTGTTTATTAAATTATTAAACAATCTTTTGGTTTATCTGATGAAAATTCCAGGAAGATCCTGTTTTAACTTTAAAGCACAAAGCTAAAATGTATCTTCGGAAACATCAATCCCATTTTGTTCACTGAAACTTACTGGATGGCAGATTTAGTCAACATCTACTGCCAAAAGCATTTATTCAGGTGTAATCTACATGATCTCACTAAGGTTACTTGCTTAAGGGGAAAACAACAACATGAAAAACTGAAGAATGAGATGTTCTACTTGAACACTATAAGGCAGTGGCACAAAATATATAAGACAAAGTACATAGAAAGCAGCTTTTTTAAAAATAAAACATTATCTTTGTCCATACCCGTCTGTGTTAAAAGCAGTTACCCAAATTTCACACCTTTTCTAATCTGCAATTACAAGTATTATATCTTCTTGCAAACAGAAAATACATACAGTAGAAATCCAATATGCACCTTCATATTAGCACGACTACAAATTTTGTTATGAAATAAGCAAGAGGGTAAATCCTAGAGGTCCCATGGATTGTATCACACAAGTGCCGTCATGTTCCCTAGGAAAAATAACTCCAACACACACACACACACACACACACACACACACACAAATATGGGGTTGTGATTAAGGGTGAAACTTAGAAACCAGAAGAACGTAACTGCTAGTCCCACTTTAGGCATAAAAGCTGATTGGATGCCAGTCATTCACTCTCTCAGCCCAACCCTCTTTTTTTTTTTAAATTTTAATTTATATGCCGCCCTTCTCTGGAGACTCAGGGCAGCTTACAATGCGTTAAGCAATAGCCTTCATACTTT
>JANHZT010001389.1:85597-97683 GCA_032468215.1 Stegonotus admiraltiensis
ATTATTTAATACTTTTAAAAATGGTTTTTAATCTTTGGATTGTATGTTTTTATCTGGCTGTTCACCGCCCTGAGTCCTGTCGGGAGAAGGGCGGTATACAAGTTAAAATAATAATAATAAATAAATAAGCACTGCCAGCCCATTTCTCTAAAACATGAACGTGTGTACAGTAATATGTAAAGAATATTGTATTGTATCATGAAATAAGTTTTTCTACCAAATAAAATATGTCATTATCAGTCCAGCAGCAATTTTATTTCTGTAAAGGGTCTGGGAAACATTGGAAGATAAATGTGGGAAGCTGTTTAGGTCTTCAGTCACGTCTGTCTTTTATGACTCAATGGACATCATTTTGTCAAAGTTGTCCTTGAGATACTTTCTTAGCATTTCAGAGCTCAATCGTGATTCCTGCTAACTAGTTCCATTTTACCTTTCCAGTTAAACTCAACATTTGCTGGCTCCTAAGCATCCTAGGCTTCTTATATAGTTCCCTTTGATAAAGCAGGAAGTAGGTTTTTAGATGTTCTGAATAGTCTTGTAGAAAATATTTTCACAGGTTATCAGGTTTTCCAGCATGCTGAATCAAAATGCTATCCACCTATCCCTTGCACTAAAGAAAAATATACCGGCCTAAAATTTGCTGACCTTGTTGCCTGTCCCTATCTTGCGTCTATTGCCCTCATTTTATTTTGCTGCTGAATGGTGGTACAGAATACTGATTTCATGTGTGCAAGGTATGTTAAACAAAGTAATTGGTGAAATGTTCTGTCTTGTCACACCTGCTTTCTTTCAGAATGCCACCAGACAGGAAGTCATCCATCAATTTGAACAGGGGTGGGGCTTGAGTTTTTGACAGGTGCCTCTCTTGTTCAACTGCTCATGTCAAAGCATGAGAACACACCTCTCAAAACATTAAACCCCTGCTATATTTGTCAAACCATGTTGGTATCCCTTTGAAGTTTGTCAGACAGGTATTGGAGAGGCTGAGGGAGGAACACAGTAAAGAAGAGAAGCTTTCTCAAAACCAGGCGCCTCTACATTGAGAAAAAGTCCACTTTAAGAGCAGGAGCTCTGCAGCTGTCCCATGTGCTTCCCTAGAGATGCAGATGCCCTAGAGATGCAGATTCCCCATGGAAAAAAAACATCTCAAAGAGACTCTGCTTGAAATGGCTTCCTGAAGAACTTATTAATTTCAAGTTTGTTGTCAAGCCCATTGTAACTAGCAACGAGGAAGTCTATGGTTCAGCGACTTTCACAAATTGACCTCAGTGATTGGTATCTAATATTAGATTGCCTCTAATATTGAAAATTAGTATTTTTACAATGACTTTAATCAACCACAGGAGAATGTACCACTCCACAAACAGTACAGCAGAAGGTGGAACCAGGGTCAAGCTTAAGATTTTATTTCCATTTGATTAAAATTAAGCTTCTTTCATGAGACTACAGTACTGTTCAATCATTTTAAAAATTACAACTTGACAACTGTGTTTGGAGGGTTAGGATTAAGGGTTGCATTTGAGATTTTCAGGAATCTAGTCAAGTCTCAGGTTGCCCAAATTTAGACAAATTAATGTGAAGGTTTACAAAAGCATTCTTCTTTCAGGTATGCTAGATTTCAACCACCAAAGGTGATGACCGCTGGGGATAGTAGGAATTGAAATCCATCATCTTTAGCTGACGTGGTGTGAAGATTGATTCATAAGATGGATATTAGCACTGTTCATTGCAACTTATTGTCCACACCTCTACCTGCATCTGTTACTTTGTAGGGCAAAGGGCTACTTTATGGATACAATTTCATTTATCAGAAAAATTCAGCAGGAGAAGATTAACCAATAAATCTTCCTGCCTGCTGGCCTTGATAGGATTCAAAACACACATACACCAGAGTTATGTCAAGTCAGGTTCTAAATCCAGATTTAATGGGCTTTGATGAAAATGTAATACAAAAGGTTAATATATAAGAAATTTGCATGTATTTTGTAATTTATACATGGGGAATGGAATTGTTTCTGGAAGAAATTGAAGAACCTAAGCAGAAAGTCCTGTTAGGAAATGGTCATTGCCTAACTAGTTGGCCAGGAAATATATAAGCCAACATTGTATGATTGTAATATGAAATTGTATTATGTAGCTTTAAGAACATTGCTGAGTCATTCTGCATGCTGATTGGATGAGCTCTGTAGCCAATGCATTTAAGGAGAGCTTAATTGTGGTTAGTGTGGGCACTACACCATATTTTTACCTGCTGCTATGCTGTAACTATTTTTGATCTCTCTAAATGGTCAATGTTTGATCATGGTTTATTTATTACTATTTCCTGATATTTATTGAACTGTTTTATATTGTTCCTGAATGTTCCTTGTATTTTTCTACAAACTGGTAAGAAGATTTTATATCCCTGGATTGATCTTATATTGCACTTTATATGGCTAAGACTTGGATTGTTAAAGGAGTATGATTTTGCTTTACCCTAAAAGTAAAATATTATAAAACCCAGTTTGTCTATATGTTATTCACAATTACTCTCAAAACGTTTCCGTGCATAAAACTCTAACAGTACTCTGCTTTATAAACCACAATTACAGGTGTAACTCATCAATATCCTTAACAAGTCCTTTGGATGCACTACTACCGGTAGCTGTAGCTTCCAAACAATTGTAAAACAATCCCATATTCTGTTGAAGTCTGTTGATGCCTCATATAAAATGCTTAACTCTAAGTGTGGTATAGGAAATAGTGTCAGCCTTTTTTAACTGAATGAGAATAGCTCATTTAAAAAAATGTGCAATTGGTGGCTGGCAAATACATTTTCCTGATTTCCTCCCCACATCCACTTTTGTTTGATTACAATGAATTTCCTTTGTAATTACTTTTCAAGGAGAAGAGAATGATAGTGAAGTGCTAATGAATGGGGCGTTCTTACATCTAGGTAACAAAGATGCACCAGGTCAATTTCATTTCATTGTACAATCATCTTCTCCAACTGTCTGGAGTCTCTTTGGGATATGATGTTTCAAGTCAGCCCCAAAAGAAGGCTTGGGAAAACTCATTGCAGATTCTTCAATGAAGAACTTTGGAGAAACTATCCGCCTAATTTCTGTGGTCAGGAAGTTGGTGGAAAATTTCAAAAGGCTTTCTGTGCCTGGTTCTACATTAAGCCAGTAGGACAGGAATGTAAAATGAATTTTCCATCGCCAGTTCAATCCAAAACCATAGTACAGCCATGTTACATTTTGTTGTTCTGTCTGCAAAAAGCCTTTTTAGGAAAAATGCTACTCCTCCTTGCTGTTCATGGGTGTTTACTTAACCCTCCAAGTTAGCAGACATGGAGAACATTGCTTATTTTGTCTCTTCTTTCTGTGTGAGGTGGTGCCTGATCAAATTAAGCAATATTTACGAGACATGGAAGCTCATTGACCACATGCTATTCTCAGAAACCGTTGCTACATAATCATAAATTCTTACAATTTTAGAACAGACAGAGCAGTGATAGAAGATAACTTTCCACCTCCTAGTCTGGCATGTATATCACAAGGTGCAACTTAAAAGCACAATTTGTGCAAATTGATTTTTTTAGTTTCAAGCCAATAACAAAAATGAATCAAGCTATTTTGTGCTAATACTGTAATCTTAAAAATCTGAAGAAAGAAAAACCAAATAGATATTGATTGTGCTCCCTCTACTGTTCAACCATTATATCTTAATAAATGAATACAGAAGTGAACATTTTAAGTCAGTTCTATATGACAGTCTTTCATGTGTTAGATATCTAATCAAAATGCAAAATTAAAATGGAATCCAAGACAAGGGGATTTAAGTTATTGGTACAATACCTTGTATTAATAGGAAATGTAATATATGAAGCCTAACATATTTATTATGGGGAAACAGTGGCTCAGTGACTAAGACACTGAGCTTGTCGATCAGAAAGGTCGGCAATTCGGCGGTTCAAATCCCTAGCACCACATAACGGAGTGAGCTCCCGTTAACTTGTCCCAGCTTCTGCCAGTTTGAAAGCATGTAAAAATGTAAATAGAAAAATAGGGACCACCTTGGTGGGAAGGTAACAGCATTCCGTGTGCCTTCTGCATTGAGTCTTGCCAGCCACATGACCATGGAGAAGTCTTCGGACAGCACTGGCTCTTCAGCTTAGAAATGGAGATGAGCACCGCCCCCTAGAGTTGGAAATGACTATCACGTATGTGTGAGGGGAACCTTTACCTTTAACATGTTTATTATGAGTCAATGTTCATTCATCAGATGTATGAAATATCACCCAAAATTATCAAACATACAGTATTCAGTCACATTCAGTTATATATACTGGTGCAGAAAAAAACAATGGGAAAAGAGGAATAAGATATGAAAATAATAAATACCAAAAAAAGGAAAGACCAATAATACAGGTAGTCCTCAACTTACAACCCCGACTGAGCCCAAAATTTCTGTTGCTGTGAAACGTTTGTTAAGTGAGTTTTGCCCCATTTTATGACCTTTCTTGTCACAGTTGTTAAGTGAATCACTGCAGTTGTTAAGGTCGTCACACAGTTGTTAAGTGAATCTGCCTTCCCTATTGACTTTGCCTGTCAAAAGGTAACAAAAGGAGATTATCTGACCCCAGGACACTGTAACCGTCATAAATATGAGTCAGTTACCAAGCATCTGAATTTTGATCAAGTGACCATAGGGATGCTGCAATGGTCATGGGTGTGAGAAACAGTCATAAGTCGCTTTTTCCAGTCCTGTTGTAACTTTGAACTTTTAATGTAATAGAATAATTACCGTAATAATTAGACAGAACTGGTAGGTTGATTTACATATTTCATATGTAATAATTAATTTCATATGTAATAATTAATAATCCACAATCTCGGTTATGAAGCCACAGATGTTAAAAATAAATTTCCTATATAAATCTCTTTAGTTTAAGCAAAAATAAACAAATAAGCTCTGTGCTTGAGTATTGCCTCCTTAACAATTTTCTAGATATATTAGAAGTAGTTTGCCTGGAAGAATCAGAGTTTTTGTTTTGTTTTATATTTTATTTTATTGCCATTTCTGTGGTCAAACTTGGTGGTTGAATTGAGCCTTAAAATGAGGTTATCAACAGTAACCCTGCAGAATGCAGTATTTCCCTGCATCTGGGAGGGTGTGATTGATGCCAACAGCCCTTAAACCTTCTCCCTAAGAAGCCCTTTGGATAGAACAGACAAATCACCAAATAAAACAAGAGGATGAGAAAAACTTTGAGAGATATAAAAATGGAATTGGAATCGGATAATCTGGAAGATGTTTTTGAAAGGGAGATAGGAGTATGGGTGGATACTCTGGAGATATGGCAGTTTAGGAGGATAGAGATAGGAGAAATATTTAGATGGAATAATGAAGATACAGATGTTGACAGAGACAAAGTTCCAAGAGGAGTATGGGAGGAAAGCCAAAAAATGAGTAACAATTGAAGTATTAAAACGGGCAAGGGATGGATAGAATAGAGCTAATTTTTTTCCTATTTTTTTTCTTTCTTCTTTTTTCTAATATAATGATGGCCTGATTAAAAAATGAAAATAGAGGTAGAAATAAGAATATACACTTTTATGTGAAGTATGTATTAACATAAATATGTGTTTTAACATTAGAGTTAGTAAGAGTGACCTGATTAGAAGCCAGAATAGAGGTAGAAATAAGAATTAGGGGCAATATTGGTAGTTATAATTTCTACATAAATTGAAAATAAGTAATAATTAGTGGGAAAGTTGAATGGTGGTATTACTATGTATGTTCAAGGTCATTGACATTAGAATGGAACACTGAAATATTGAATAACTACTTTAAAATAATCAAGTACATTAACATTAGGATTATATAAGTTTGATTAATGTAATAATTGACTGGTATTTGTATTAATATGAACCATACCCAGAGACCACACTGTTCATGTATTGATGTTGATATATGTTTAAAAATAAAAACCCAATAAACCCTGGGGAGGAGGAGGGGACATTTGGTGAATAAGATAACGTTTACAATTGCATTTAAACAATTGCATTGTTATATGTCTCCCTATCTCCTCCATTTTTAAAGGTTTTAAGGTTAAATTTTGTATCAAAAATAAAGATTATTTATTTACCACTCTAATCATGTTATTTAACTAATGCTATGTAATATACCTCTTAGCACAAGCTTGCTGATCAAGAACGTTTTTCAGGAGGAATCTCTGAATTTAACATCTTTCATACCAATGAGAGAGAGGATGTAGTTTTGTTATGTAGTGTTATCTGGCTTGTTGATGGACAGTTTAAGGTCTAGGCCTGGAGCCAAGAGAGATTAAAGGTCTGACAGTTGACTAGAACAGTAGTCCCCAACCTTTGTGGCTTGGTTGAGAGGGGAGAGGGGAACCAGGCTATGTGGGCAGCAGGCCAGTGAACACATGCATGCACATCTCAATTCATGCAAGTGGCTGGCAGGTGCACACACACATATGCATGCAGCTCGACTACTTAAGCTGTGCACACATGCCCATGCATGCCAGTCTGCCATTCGGGTGAGTTGAGCTGCGCCTGGGTGTGTCGGCTAACTGCTTGCACAAGTTGAGCACTCACGTGCATGCGTGCTGGCCTGGTTGCAAATAGGCTGGTAGTGGGCCATGGTCCGGATCTTGGGGACCCATGGACTAGAGTGAACATGGAGCAGCAAGGACTGTGAGCAGGCTTTGATCAGCAAGGTGAACAAGGCAGAGAATAGGTTCTGGCCAGAAAAGAACCCCCAAAACACCTGGTTGAATTCCATAGACCATCAATGGTCTGCAACCCATAGTTTAAGAATCACTGCTTCAAGAACAAGACACTTTCTCTGGCTTATAACTTTCAGAGATGAAGCATACTTAAGAAAAAAATGATATGTAGACTGAAACAAGGGCCAAAATATATTTCAATTTCCATCTATACTACTGGTTCTTTAAGGCATAAATGGCAGTTGCAATATTAAGCAGTACAACAAGATACTATTATCTTCCAGTAATGAATTCAGTGAGACAGTGAATAGGAAAAACAAACAGGAACTTGACCAAGAAACTTGATGAAAACTTTAAGTGGAAGTCTGTAAATGAATGTTCCCAGTAAGTCAAGAGCACTTGAGAGCGGAGAAGGTCACAAGAAGAAATAAAACTCTTGTAGTGATGCTACCTTAAGAAATAAAGCTAAAGATTAACAGAGAGGACTTTACAGTGATGTTCTGCTATCTTTGTGGGATATTTGTGTTCTTACTTGACAACAACCTGATATACGTTGTGTGCAAGGGCAAGCGTGTTGTGATGTCTGCAGAAAAAGTCTTCCTCTCAACCAAATGAATAAGTTCCTTGCTTGCAAAGATGACAAATTAGGCTCAGTTCTGCAACTTCTGCCAGTAATTCTGCTAACTGATCAGGGTAAGAATCTTCACTGTCACAAGCCTATTGTACTATACATTTCATTTTATTATTAGACAAAATGTATTACAAAAGAAAGTAGAGTATTTATTGATTGATTGAGTGATTGATTTAAAAATATAACTAAAGAGGAACATCGAAGAGAGAAAGATATAGTGATTGAGGAAGGGTTAAATAGAAAGGAAAGTAGGATGACCAAATATATTTACTATGTGTGCATACACCCACACATATATTACATGTATTGTCCATTGCTTGTGTTGTTATAATACTGGATGAAATCCAAATATTATAATGGACAATATTCCAATTAGATGGTATCCAATTAGTTAGAACACTGAGTGATATCCAAAACACTGTAATGTTTGTTCCTCAAAATCTACACCAAAGAATCTCACAAATTTCTAGAGCAAATTTGGACAGGGCATAGGGATGGGGTGAGAGAGGAGGAAGAATTGCAGAAAATCAATTCCTTCTCTATTCCAGTAAAAAATTGCCTTCCGTTGGCAAAAGAACTGGCCATATATCAATTTATACTGTTATTTATTCTAAGAACATATGTTGGAGTGGGGCAAATATATTCTGCTTGTAGCATAACTATCACAAGTTCAAACAAAAATAAAGCCAATCATATGTGTAATATTAATCAAGAATAAAAAAAACCAGCCTCGTTCACTCGTGACTAGTTTTTACATGGTTGAAGGTGTGTGATGGCATTTTGTAAAAACAAATGACTTTAGTGCATAGACCTTATCTTCTATGGGCCAGGTGGTGGCAGTGATGTTAAGTGTGCAAAATTCTTTCATACATGGGCCAAGGGTGGCATTTATTAGGCTTTTCTTTCTTTCTTTCTTTTGGCTCTTCACTCTTCAAACTTTTTAAAATTGTACTATATTTTTTTCCCATGTGTTTCCCCTATCAAAGGAAGGTAAACCATGCTGCTGACTTATTCAGTGGAGTGATCAGCTTGATGCTGAAGAATCCAAAGAAGAAGGACAAGGACTATAGTCATCCAACTTTTGGGCTGCAGGCTGTCCACCTGCCTTTGTACTTGTAGATAAAATGTAGAATGTTAAATTTTGTACCAGCAGATTGATGGAAGAATAGAATGTCTTCATCTTCGCTATATACTCCAGAAGTGCACATGGACAAATTTCATTAAAAGCACACTATTTTCATCTCCCATGTCTGTAAATGTAGAGCAGACAAAGGTAATCAGTTGTTTTGCAGTAATTGTGAAGTTGTCCCTGGGAAGAATTGCCATGCTACTAATGGATAATAACCAGGGTTAATGAAAGGCTTAATGAGGCTGTTTGTTGAGGGTCAGCAAATCTGCCCATGGCAGCTGATGTAAAGAAACATACAGCCTTGCTTGAGGCTGTAAGTCTCAAGAGTTTCCAAAAGATAAACAAGCAAACATTTAAAGAAGAAAAGTCCATGACATCATTGCTTCTGAATAAACTTTCTGTCCTTTAGAGGGATTTATGAAGTATAATTCTGGTATGTACGTTTCCCATTATCAGAACACATTTTCTGGCTAAATAGGACCATAATCCTGTTAGTAATATTACTGTCTGTTGCTATGGAAGTGGATCTGGTGATCCAAGTTTAGTACAATAATTGCTTCTCCGATCCACATTTCAGAAGGAATGTGTGGTTTTGCATGGCTTTGATGGCTATATTGTGACACAAGACACTGTGTGAAAAACATTTAAAGGTGCATAATTTTGAATGGAAACAGTGAGCTCCCCTTGGTGCAATAAGAGCCTTTATTTTAACTTTGGTTCCTGTTCTGATACCTAACACAGATAATGATAAGTATGTGCATAAATAGCAAACAGAAAACTTGTACTCTTGGGATCAGGACCAATATGCCACCAAATATTAGACCAACTTTTCCAGTCTGTGATACATTCCAAATATTTGGCTTTTAGTTCCACTGAATCATTCAGCCATGCTGAAAAAGGAAGAAATCCAACTCTTTTGGCTTGTAATAGGTTGGAAAAACCTATACCTCACATTGGAATAACTGGTTATTTCAAGTTATGATAGATGCTACTACCTATGCTGCAATTTCACTGGACTCTAGTAGTTGAAATGTGGGTCAGAAACTAATTTTAGAAAGAGAGCCTTCTCTGTCTCTCTGTCTCTCTCTCTGTGTGTGTGTGTCTGTCTCTCTCTCTCTGTCTCTCTGTCTCGTCTTTTTTCCCCACTTACTTACAAAACACTTTGAAGGAGCAAAGCAGTACATTGGTTACACTGCTTAGTACTATAACTACAGAAAAGAGAGGAGGAGAAAAGAGAGAGAGAGAGACTGCTGTAAGACAGACAGCTATTCCTTTCTATAATACATTTTGGTTCTATCTGCATTTTGAATGCTAATGTGAAGGAATTAAAAAGCGACTCCTGGAAAAACACAGAAGGGTCTAAAAATATGACATGTTCCTGTCACCTCCACCTCCAATCCCCTTTTGCTAAGCTTTGCTAAGTTTAGCTGCTGTACTCCCAATAGGAATGTCTCTGCCAAATCCCAGGGCTTTACTTTGAACATGGTAAGAAATGTGTTTCTTGCAGTATCAAAGCCTCATCCTTTCTGAATACACCTTTGATCAGAGCAGGAAGAAAGATTTGCTACCAAGTGAAACTTGATTCATTTGGGGATTCATTACACACTGAAAAACTACCACTTTTCATCAAAGCCACGGCTAAAATTTGCACACCATTTCATGGACACTTTGATGGTTTGTAGCCCAGGTGCTGGGAAGAAATTAACAGGTTTGCCAGAATTAATGGAGCACTAAGGAGAGTGATTTGGAGTTTTAAATCTTCCTAATTAGGTAAAACCCAGAATATTTTATACAAAAACATCCCCTATAAATTTCAAATTATATAAATTGTTCCACTTCCACCTAAAAAGAAGGAAATCAATAGTCCAGTTAGATTGTTAATGGAAATTCTTGGGCCTTCCTGAGTGTCAAGAGATTGGAACATTTTAGTTTTGTTTTCTTAAATACCCTTGAAGCAAATATATTGAGTTTAAATGACTACCTATTTATGTTAAAAATAATCACCATTATTGTTACAAATTATGAATTCTCATTTAGCACCTATCCATGGATCTTGTATATTCAGTGTCTATTTTTAGGAACTAAAGACACATTTCACCAAGCATAGTCTGCCTCCCCTACCCAGGAAATTTGCATTCAGTTTATTTCTACTAGCACAACATAGGAAGCTATGGTGCTGGAGAAGACTTCTGGGAGTCCCTTGGACTGCAAGGCAATCAAACTAGTCAGTCCTAGAGAAGATCAACCGTGACTGCTCTTTAGAAGGCCAGATCCTGAAGATGAAACTCAAATACTTTGGCCACCTAATGAGAAGGGAGGACTCAGTGGAGAAGAACCTAATGCTGGGAAAGATTGAGGGCAAAAGAAGAAGGGGACGACAGAGGACAAAGAGGCTGGATGGAGTCACTGAAGCAATAGGCGTGAGCTGAAATGAATTATAGAGGATGGTAGAGGACAGGAAGGCCTGGAGGAACATTGTCCATGTGAAGGGTTGTGATGGGTTGGATACGACTTTGCAACTAACAAGAACAACATAGGAAGCAATTCTTTCCACAAAGTGTCTATGAAGATTCTCAGTCATCCAGGTCATGGTTGCCCCAAAGGTACTTTTTCAAGAGGCAACTGGACTTTCTGGTTTCGCTTCTCAACCAAGAAGCTTCTTCATCTCTGACTGGATGGATCCTTCCATTCCCCACCATCCAGTCAGAGCTGAAGAAGTTTCTTGGATGAGAAGTAAAATGTCTTCAAAGAAAAAACAGAAAGTCCAGTTGCCTCTTGATAAAGCATCTTTGGGATGTCTTTCATCAAAGTAAAACTGTCTTCTATTTGTTCAACCCTGACAGGCTGATCACTCCCTTTCATTTGCTAAAACCTCCACATTCCCTGGGAACTATTGGTAGTACTTGAGTTATGAGCGCAGAATTTTGGTCACTACTATAAGAGATGTAGTCATTAAGCAAGTCATCATGTAACTGGATCTGTTTTTAAAACCGTTTTTATCACATGGTCCTTAAGTGAATCACACAGATTTTAAGTGAAGCCACCTTCCTCAATTGTTAGAAGCCGGTTGGGAAGATTGCAAATCAGACCATGTGATGGCAAGATGCCACAACCATCATAATTGCAAGCCAGTTGCTAAATGCCCAAATTATAAGCACATGACTCTGGGGATGATGTGACAGCTGTAACTTTGAGGGCAGGTCAGAAGTCACTTTTTCCAAGGCCACTGTAACATTTAACTCTTGTTAAACAAATGGCTATAAATTCAAGGATTTCCTGTATTTTGTTGAGAATCTCATTGCAGTGGATAGGCTGCAATAATTAATGCAAAGAGATAGATAAAAGCAGAGCAGCTTGTTATTAAGAAATAAAAGCCTCTCAAATTGGTGCTTCAAAAATAAAGCACAACAAATTGCAGTTTTATTTTTACTGCTCATCAAGGTGTGAGACAACATTAATATAAGTAGCAGTTTTCCACTCGTGACTCTAGCTAACTATATCAGAAAAAAATGTTTATTTTTAAATCCAGCAACATTTTATTTTAAAAAATGTTGTCAAAGCCTCACCCACCCGCCGGCCCCCACCCTTTG
>JANHZT010001389.1:128357-138572 GCA_032468215.1 Stegonotus admiraltiensis
GAGGCCAAACCTTCCCGAATCTGAGCGATTTTGTCATGCAGATACTGCACAAAATCCTCAGCATGACCCTGCAAGGGTCGTGTTGTCAAAGCTCTTTCTTCTGTCCCATCTCCTAGAGCCAATCAGTTCATCCAAGTTTTAAAAAGAAAAATCAGATTCATAAATAATATCCGGCCCTTCTTTTACTTAATATGGATAACAAATGAAAAGTTCAAGAATCTTTTGTGCTCTGTTTGATAATCAGAGACTAGTCTTATCATTAAACTGTTATAAAATTTTAACCTTGCCCTATAGCAAAACAAACAAGCAAGCAAGCAAACAAACAAACGCCATAAAGCAGTGTCAGCTGAGCAGCCTAGCACTATTTTGCAATTCTGATATTCCCGACACAGCACTGTTGATTCCAGCTCTTTGGGGGGGGGGGCAACACAAAACCAGCCTGGGAGACTGATTCAGAAAATGTAGTAGAGGGGTATAGCTTCATCAGCCAGCAACATTGAGAACTGTCTTGTTGATTCCAGCCATTGCTGGTCACCTGACTTCATTTGTTATGTATTTTGTTATATATTGATGGAGAAAAATAACATACTTGCAACTGTCATTGGATATTTTATTTTAAGGGGGGGGGACACTAATATCAATAGAACCAAATATGATTCTGAATGAAAATGGAATGACTTTCAATGATATTGATGACTTCCAATGAAAATTCAAGTAGTAAAAGAAAAAAAAAGAAAGATCTCATAGCCGTTCAACTGGCACCGCTTAACCCAAGAAATGGAAGGATGTATCATCTGGAGAAGGTGCTGAGAGTTTTCTTTAGAGAGCTGTAGCTTCCACCCTATCACATTAGAAGATCTTTATGAGGAGACTTAATTTCAGTTAAACTAAGCCTAATGGTTGGTCATAAAAGTTGTGGAATCTTGAGATTATCACATTATACTGGAATTGGGAACCATTCACATTTGAGGGTCAAATGATTAGAATAATTAGAAATTACTTGCATGGTTGCTTACATAGTTGCATTTTCAAACATGTTTAAAGTTTCATGAAAGTACACAAGTTTGACTCATTTCATAGACAATAATTTCAGGATATTAATACAATATGTTTGATATATAATCTGTAATATAATTCCAAGCAAGCCAATGTAACATGCTAAACTGCCTGGAAATTTTTCTCATGTTTACTTTATCCATCACATATTATATTAGAACAACATTCACACAATAGTAGGTTTTTCCTCCCCTAAGCTATAGTCTATTTTATTATCGTGCCATATAAATGTTTAATGCATGTGTAACAACAAGAAAATGTAAGGTTGGACAGTGTACCTTTATTAATTTGTTTGCCAATAGTTACCTAAGTGTGGAGCACAAATATATCATTGGGTGCAAACTCATTGGTTAAGCATTAAAATAATACCCATAGCTAACAAAAACCACTTGTGTGTCTTCTGGGAGATTCCAATTCAATATTCTGGAATGGCAATCAATGCTTTATTACAGTTCTGTAAGGCAATCTGTGATGCTGGAAACCAAGTGCACCCTTATCTTTTTCACAGCACCTCAAGACATTTTCTTTCCTATGTTATTATAAAAGCCATATGTGCAAAACAATCCTTATTTATTCACTCCCCAGAGTGACTTCACTGTTTGTGAAGAACAAATAATTGTAATATGTATTGGAACTGGAAAAATAAAAAAACCTCTTTATTGGAATATGAATGCAGTATATGCAGTATGTGGTAGAACTTATTGTTGTGTTGCAAATTTGCTGCTAAGTAACATTTGGGAATGAATTTCTCTTCTTTGACAAGGTTTGGTTTATTGTTATTCATTCTGTACCTGAAGAAAATAAAAAATTCATTAAAAAGAAAGGAAAAGGGGATTTCATCAACATAGTACCTCTTTGTTGTGTCACCAAAGATAAAGAAAAGAGGGACTGAAGCCCCAAATATTTTTAGAATGGAAAAAAAAGTTTTAAAATGTTTGATTTACTTTTCAGTCTTCCGTGTTAAGGGAGCTGAACTAAAAATAACAAGTAATCAAAATGCCATCCAACTTTCCCATCTGACACGGAATTACGCCACTGTAGATGGTCCTATTCTGAAATAAAACCTCCTGATTTCACTAGTATTTATTGTCATGTATGTAAATCTAGAATTATAGACAAGCTGGGATTTTACAATTTATAAACCAGCCTTCCTCAATTTGTTCCTCAAAATATGATGGATTTTAACTGTCATCATCCATGGTAACTACAGGCAATCATATGATAAAAATGATACCAAAATATATCTGGTGCCAGGCACCAAGTTGGGGAAACCAAATTCCAGTCTTCTTTAACAATGCCAGTAAATATGGTACACTCATATTATACAATGATAAGAGCCATGATGGCGCAGTGGCTAGTATGCAGTATTGCAGGCTAATTCTGCTGACTGCCAGAGTTCAACTCCCACCAGCTCAAGATAGACTTGGCCTTCCATCCTTCCAAGGTCGGTAAAATGGGGACCCAGATTGCTGGGGGCAGTATGATGACTCTGCAAAGGACTGTGAAGCAGTGTATAAATCTAAGTGCTATTGCTACATAGCAAACTGCACAACTTTAAACAGATTCTAATTAGTGGGGAAATTTACTACATTTTGCCTGCTTTTCCAGCAGAAAGTAAGAAAACTGCAGATTTCTAGATTCTATTCCATTCCATTCCATTCTTCTCAGTGAAATTAACAATATTTGGAATCAGAAGTCTGTATTCCAAAACACACAGACACTCACAGACATTCCACCACCTGGAAGAGCAAGTCTGGTATAGTAAGTAAGCACTCCTGAAACCTGAATTCCATCTTAAGTAAAAATGGCTTTTGGAAACCCTTCTTGGAAATCCAAGATATCTACAGTGCCATAAATACCAAATATTCAGCCCAGCCAAACACTGTAAATATGTCTGTTTCCGATCTTAGAGAGCTCTATCTTCTTCTAAGTCTGAATCTATTGACTTTCTTCAAAGAAAGTTAATAGTAATTTGTGCCAAAAATCTATCTTGAAATTTCTTGTTTTCTTCTGCTACAGCATTTTTTTTATTTTTTATTTATTTTACTATATCCATAGAATGTTTGAGAGGGTTTTTTTTTTCCCAACTTAAGGCAGCAGAAACACTTTTGCTCCAGTTTTCTGTTATGCCTCTTCCATCCCTCTAAGTCTTTTGGCTGCCTGTGCTTCCAGGTCCAAAAAAGCTCCATGGGAAGTTTTCCTCACAATGTCTTTCCTTAAGAGTTAATGGAAGTGCAGGAAACCAGGCAAATTGCAGAGGATTTGAGAGAGGGGACTGAATTGTTATGACTGGTTGCAAAGCAAGACGTTTAGCCTGAATTTGGCATGTTTACCCACCTATCCAGTCCTTCCCAAGAACCTGGGACAGGGACATGTTTGGTGATGTTAAAGGAATCATTACAGAATGTAAGCTGTTCTGGATAAAGCTGCCTTCTGCAATTGATTGGAGGTGATTTATTAATGTTGATAGTGTTTAAGTGGTGCTCCAGCTATTTTGGGACTGCACCCAAGTTACTTCTTACTATTGGTACTACCTTTGCTTTCTTTTGCCACAGTCATTCCACTTCTGTTACTGACTTTCTCCAGTTCTTTCTGTTCTCTTCTGTTCAAAGCACTATTTGTTGTTATTTCCTATGCTGCTTTATCGTGCAGTTGTTTGTAGTCAGTCTATGCAGACTGGAATTGTTCAAATGTTAACTGCCTTGGTGGGATTTCCTCCAGAGTTTGGACTTTAAGGTATTCTTCACTTTCATGATGGTATTCCCTTCTAGCCTTCGTCTTGACTTCAGTGTGCTTTGATATTATCAGTTTGAAGGATGCCCAAGGTTTTGTAGTGATCATCTTCATCCAGACTCTTGATGTTATTTCCATAGGGCATCGTGATTCCTTCAATTTTCACTATTTTTCTCCTGTTGATGGTGAGGGTGATCCATGTATACGGTCCAAATTCCATTGCATTATCTTGAGTATATATCTATACCTATATGCAGACATAAGGGACATGGTGGCTCAGTGGCCAAGATGCTGAGCTTGTCGATCGAAAGGTCGGCAGTTCAGCGGTTCGAATCCCTAGTACCGCGTAATGGGGTGAGCTCCCGTTACTTGTCCCAGCTTCTACCAACCTAGCAGTTCGAAAGCACGTAAAAAATGAAGTAGAAAAATAGGGACCACCTTTGGTGGGAAGGTAACAGCGTTCCGTGTGCCTTTGGTGTTTAGTTATGCTGGCCACATGACCACGGAGATGTCTTCAGACAGCGCTGGCTCTTCAGCTTTGAAATGGAGATGAACACCGCCCCCTAGAGTCAGGAACGACTAGCACATATGTGTGAGGGGAATCTTTACCTTTACCTTTACATTGGTGTTAACTCTTCCTCACCTTGGTGTTGATTACTGGTGAGATGTTTCGGTCTTTTTGTTTCCTTTTTGGCTTTTTGATTGTCTCTTTTGAATAGTACGTAGATGTTGTTTATCTTTATGTGCCTGTTGATGGCTGATTTGTCTGAGGACCAATCTTCCTCTGTGATGTTTGAAGGCTTGTCAGAGTAGTCCTTTGACTGAGGGTATCCTTTAAGGGAAGTCTTACTGGAGCAAATCAAGTTCTTAAAATTAATTATAAGGAAGGAGAGTAGGAGCTTTGAAGTTGTCCATCTAAGGCAGAAGTGGGGAACTGTGGCCCTTTTATGAATTAATGCTGGCTCAGGAATCCTGGGAGGTGAAGTTCACAAGTCATAAAAGGACCAGAGTTCCCCACCCTTGATATATGGTAAGCATGCAAACACAGGAGAAATCTCTCTCAAATCACACACACCCCTCAAAAGTTGAAATAACTAGGTTTTAATTGCTTTCCTCAACCAGTTGGGTCAAAAGAAATCTCTCAGGGAGAGGGGGATGCCATTCCAGTGTCTGTGTGCACAATGGAGAAAGAGCCACTTCTGAGAACTCTGTAGATCAGGGGTCTCCAACCTTGGCAACTTTAAGACTGGTTAACTTTAAGCAAAGCTGGCTGAGGAATTCTGGGAGTTGAAGTCCACAAGTCTTAAAGTTGCCAAGGTTGGAGACCCCTGTTCTAGTGAGATCAGGATAGGAATAGTGTGACAGTCTTGGTGCCCCTTGGTCTTTCAGCCGTTTTCAATACCTTTGATCATGGTACCCTTCTTCAAGGAAAGCTGGCTGAGGAATTCTGGGAGTTGAAGTCTTAAAGTTGCCAAGGTTGGAGAGCCCTGCCGTAGATGACATTCGTTAAGAGAGTGCGCCCACAAGAAGTCTGCAGTTCTCAATTTAATTGGGTGGGTGTATATGATCCCCAAGAGGTATTAGTTGAGCAAAATGGTTGAAGCTTGGTCTATATCTCCCATTACCCTGAATGCTGACAAGGGATAATAGGGGTTGTAGACCCAAGCCTCTAATCAGTGTAAAATTTTGGAAGAGTGTTTTAATAGGCATACACAGGCAGACTCTTAAAACATTTGTTAACGATTTCTTACAACCAAGCTGTGCTTTTTTTTTTTTTACCCCAATCAAAATTTATGCACCAAGCCATTTTGCAGTTCATAGAGTCTTTAATCTTCTCTCCAGGGCTTGTTGTGTTTGGCAGATATAGGGGTGGAAGGAGTAATTGGAGGGAGGAAGATTGACATCTTGGCCCCCAAATGATGGTCTGTGAGGCTCCCTTGATCCCTTGGATGAGCTCACTCTTTTTCCTGTGCCCAGAGCAGGAAACAGCTCTTTGGGGAATGGAACTGTCTTTTTCTCTTAGAAATGCTTTCAAGAATCCAATGTCTGAAAGAAGCAGTCCGTGTCCTTTCGTTTACCGTGAGAATCACAGCAGGCAGCTGAATGTGGAGCCCTTTCTGACTGAAACAGACTGTCAGACTGACGTCGACTCACTCTCTCAGAGATCTAGAATCACACTAGATTCAAATTTCTGGGAACAAGCAAACTACTTCTATATTCTCACTTGCTCTAAACTGAGGAAGTGGTTTAAGGGCTAGATACACTGGCACTTCTGGATGGGAGGTATGCCCAGGGGTGAAATGCTACCGTTTCACTCTGGTTCAGGTGAATCAGTAGTGATAAAAACTACTGGTTCAGGCGAACCGGTATTAAAAATACGCAGCACAGCTGTGAACTTTTTTTTTACTTTTTAAAGCATTTTTTTACTACGGGTTCGGGAGAATACGTTGTAAAAAATACTTTTAAAAATTAAAAAACAAGTTGGCCACGCCCACCCAGTCACATAACCCCACCACCAAGCCATGCCCACCAAGCCACACCCACAGAACCGGTAGCAACAAATTTTACATTTCACCACTGGGTATGCCCCCATTCCTGTAGTAGCCCATTGTGGGAATAATCACAGCTTATTTTGTAAGAGAATAAAACCCATTTCCACTGCCCCAAAGCCACCCATTAGCCAAAAAGGCAAGAAACAACATAGCTAAAGATTGCTAAAAGTGCACTGGTCCAAAACAAAAGAACTGAGACAGCTCAACATGGCAAAGGAAATTAAAAAGACAAAAACCCCATGCCCATATTTCCCTTCTCCCACAAAAGGGATAAGTAGACACTATATACACAACTAAGAAAGAAGCCCACAGTTATAGAAAAGAACAAATAGAATTGCCCCTCTGGCTATAAAGCACCAGAGCGCAAGACAAGAAACAATGGATGGAAACTAATCAAGGAGACAAGCAACCTAGAACTAACTAGAAATTTCCTGACAGTGAGAAAATCAATCAGTGGAACAACTTGCCTCCAGAAGTTGTGAATGCTCCAACACTGGAGGCTTTTAAGAAGATACTGGACAGGCATTCTTCTGGAATGGTATAGGGTCTCCTATCTGAGCAGGGGGTCAGACTAGTAGACCTCCAAGGCCTATTCTGTTATATTAGCATGACTCAGGATTGGAGGAGGAAATTACCAAGCCCATTTTAGCCTGACGTGGATTGTGTCATATGTGGTGAAAATGATGTTGTGCATCCTGCTAAAGAGAAGGAAGGGTTACTGATGTTTGGGAATAAATTTCTTCAGCTGTAAGGGATTGGAGTGGTAGGAATCTTATGGGGAAATTACAACTGGAGAGACAAAATTTGCATGTTGGTGTCCTTGACTTTTCAAATGGCACCTATGGACACCCCATTTAGTTTGAATAAGACCCTAAGCATAATTTATGCCCTTAATCCCTCCTGACTTTATCTTCTTTGTAAATGAATGTGGGCTCTAATTAATAATGCTTTCATTTTCACTTGAATTTCATTTAGTGATTTCCTGCAGAAAATCTCAGGATTTCAGAATCAATCCACACAGACACAAGATACTGTTGTGGGAGAATGAATTTTAGTTGTATTTCTCAAATTTCTGCTCTCCTCTAACTCTGGGACTGTTTGCACATTTTAAAAAAACATTCGCTTTGAAGATGCTGAGAACATGGTCTTCTTGTTATTGTTGATGTGCCTTTAACAAGGATGCTGGAATTAACCACCTTATGTCTGATTCGTTTTTTCTGATCTTCCCTCCACTAATTTCTCTCCCTCCTCCATCTCAACCTTGTAGGTGGCAAATGGTATAAACGACACTTGACTTACCGGCTAATCAACTGGCCTTGGTACCTGCCAGAGCATCAGGTCCGTCTGGCAGTGAAAGCAGCTTTTGAGCTCTGGAGCAACGTCTCTTCCTTGGTTTTTTGGGAAGTAGCAGAAGAGCCTGCAGATATTCGCCTGACATTCTTCTATGGGGATCACAATGATGGAGTTGAGAATGCCTTCGATGGCCCAGGTGCTGATTGCTTATGTCTTACCTCATAAGCATCCTTTTGGTTATAAAACCATATTGGTCCAGAGTTCTGATTTCATGCATCTTCTGTCATGGGGTTTATACCAGGTGTGAAATCCGGCAGGTTCTGACAGGTTCTGGAGAACTGGTAGCGGAAAATTTGAGCAGTTCGGAGAATCAGCAAATATCACCTCTGGCTGGCCCCAGAGTGGGGTGGGAATGGAGACTTTGCAATATCCTTCCCCCTGGAGTGGGGAGGGAATGGGTATTTTGCAGTATCCTTCCCCTGCCATGCCCACCAAGCCACGCCCACCAAGCCACACCACTCCCACCAAGCCACGCCCACAGAACCAGTAGTAAAAACATTTGAATTTCACCACTGGTTCATACTGTTTCTGAAGTCACTTCCAACAAGTCAGGACTTCAAAAAAAATATGTGACCAAGAGCCCTGGACTTAGAGAGTGGCAGAGAGAAAGCTGGTAGGGCAAAAATTAGCCATCCTGATGTTCTTCAAATGTGTAGAAAACACCATTTCCCTGATACTGTAATCTGGTTTTGCTCTACACTGTCAAGACATGTTGTAAATAAAATAAATATTGGTAGTCAACCTGGCTGAAGACTTGAGATTCTGATCCTAAGTTTGAGGAGCGTCATAGTTTCTGAGATTCTTTTGCATGGGATTTATGCAAACTTCAAAATGAGTTTTGCACCTGTATGCAGAATTCCTCCCTCTCCTCATCTTAGTCTGGCAAGTAAGCAATTTATTTCTCAGAAATTATCTTAATTTTTTAAAAACATTTTCAGTGCTGAGGTCCTGCAGCAAGTATTCCCCTTGAAGAACAACTTTTTAAGAATCCCCTTTTCTTCCTTGCTTTCAATCATCCCAGCAGGTCTTTTAAGCGGAAAGGTAGCTTGGTGGCTTTTCACTTTCCTCCCCATTGGAATCACTTAGATTTTTCCCCTTACAATTAAAGAAAGCACACAGTATTAAGTAAAAATATGACAGCAGGGGTGAAAGCAATTTATTTTATATATCTTTGGCCTGGAATTAGGATGTGGGCTTTTTGTTTCCACTGCAGTAACTTCGAGTCAGTCATTTATTCTTCTGCTCCTAAAATTGGGAAGTTGGCAGCAATAAAGATGATCATAGAAGAAGCATCCAACAGTATGGAATTATCTGATGGATGGAATTGACTGACTTTCATAGCTAAATATAAATAGTGTTCAAATTGATCTGGGATCTGATTTCTCTTTCCTTAGGGGGTGCTCTGGCACACGCCTTCTTCCCACGCCGTGGCGAGGCCCATTTTGACAATGACGAGAGATGGTCCCTGGACAGTGGGAAAGGCCGTAACCTCTTTGTGGTGATGGCACATGAAATTGGTCATACGTTGGGCCTGGAACATTCCCCCGTGTCCAATGCTCTTATGTCCCCCTACTACAAGAAGCTGGGCAAGGGATTTGTCTTGAACTGGGATGATGTTCTTGCCATTCAGAACTTATACGGTAAATAGAATTTAATTTTTCAAGAATAAAACATTCTCAAGGTAAAATCGGCATGACTGCAGCTTTGGAACCAGTTGGAGTGAATGAGACTCTAGAAAGAGTGCAGACAAGAGCAAAAAAGGCTAATTTTTGGAAGCTGGAAGCTAAAACAATGATGAACGGTTGCAGGAATTGGGTATATAGTCTAACGAAGAGAAGAGCTAGGGGTGAAATGATAGAGTCTTCCTATGAAGACTTCCTGGTGAAGATGGGGTCAACCTATTCTCGAAAGAACCTGAGGACAGGACAAGAAGTTACAGATGGAAGTTTTTCAAAGACAAATCCAACCAAAAATTAAGGAGAAAATTCCTTTCAGCGAGAACAATTAATAAGTGGAATGGCTTGCCTACAGAAGTTGTGGATGCTCCAGCACTGGAGGTTTTTAATAAGAGATTGGACAGCCATTTGTCCAGAATGGCATAGGGTCTTCTGCTCAAGCAGAGGGTTGGATTAGAAGACCTCCAAGGTCCCTTCTAACTCCATTATTCTCTAATTTTGGAGTAGATGAATTGCTTAGCCCTTTCAGAATGGTTACTGTTCCAGTTGAAATTGCATTCACTTTCTGCTTTACAAATGTTATCTTTCCATCCAACTACCCAATATTCAGAAATGTGTGACACCTATATAAAGCTGTGCTCAGTGGTGAAATCTGAACCGGTTTGCTACCAGTTCGCTAGCTGCACATGCATGCAAATGTGCGTTGTGTGCTTGCATGTGCAGTGCACACCAAAAGGAAGCTTGGGAAGCTTGGGAGCCTTGGTAGTGCAGTGGACTAAACACTGTTATTAACATCTGCTGCTTGCAATTACTGCAAGTTCAAATCTCACCAGGCTCAAGGTCGA
>JANHZT010001392.1:0-16229 GCA_032468215.1 Stegonotus admiraltiensis
CAGAAGTATGAAGGCTATTGCTTAACGCATTGTAAGCCGCCCTGAGTCTCCGGAGAAGGGCGGCATATAAATCAAAAGAAAAAAAATAAATTAAAAAAAAATAAAATATATATTTTGCATATATTATAATTAAATATACAATTACACATTTCATAGTGTTCTGTACTTACCAGCTAAATTAACCAAAAATCCTACTTCAAAGCAAGTTCACTTTGTTGTATTGAGGTGCTCCTAAGAAGTTTATTTGTTTGCCAAAGCCATATGAGATAATTTTTGTCTTTTATTTTCAGGATGCCATATCACAAAAATCTGTAGATATTCATGATTCTGTGCAACCAAAATCAGTAGATAGACGTCAGTTTCAACCTATTGTAGGGTTGCCTGCAAATGAGGAGGTCAGCAAAAACAAACCTATAGCAAGTAAGAAGAAATGTTTCTAAACAGTTATTTGATAATCTGCATTTGTTTCTATGTTTGTGAATTTTTCCTTCTGACAGGTTGCTGTTTGTGTCAGAAATAACTCTTGAAATTCTGTAAGCATTGAGAATGAATATTACAAAAACAGTTTGGCTTTCTTAGGGCGTACTCTCTTATTTTAAATGCCTCAGTAACCTAATTACTAAGATTCCTGGAAGTTAAGAAAAGAGTCTCACCTGTGATGCTCTTTACATTTCTAATTGTGAATGTATATTCCTTCCTGTTGTTTATGATTGCTTCCCACTTTCAGGTTTTTAGAAAAGACACTAAAATAAAAATTTCCTATCTTCTAAATTCTTTTCAGTGGGTTATTGTTTTCAATCTTTTGTACATTTTTGTATTGCTTTAAAAGTTTCTGGGAAAAAAGGTCATATAACAGTGATGGCTAACCTGTTTGCCATCGTGTGCCAAAAGCGGGGGTAGTGAGGGGGATTGCGCGTGTGCGTGCCCACACCCATAATTCAATGTGCCCCATCCCCCCCACGAATGCATGTGTGACCCTCCCGTTCTCCCCCGGCTTTTGGCACACAATGGCGCGGTGAGTCCAGTAGGCCCATTTTTTGCCTTCCCCAGGCACCAGAGCCTTTCTAGGAGCCTGGGGAAGGCGAAAACAACCTTCCACACACACACCCGCGGAGGCCCTCCGGAGGCCCAGAAACAGCCCATTTCCCGACTTTCAGTGGGCCCAGAAGGCCCGAAAATCAGCTGGCCAGCACGCACATGTGTGCTGGACTGAGGTAGGGCAACGCTCGTGTGCCCACAGATATGGTTCCGTGTGCCACCTGTGGCACGCATGCCATAGGTTCGCCATTACGGTCATATAACAACAGTGTTAAAAGTAATACAGCACACTTTCATATGAATTTGAAATGGCTTTGAAGCCATTCAGTTTTACAATGACAACTACATCTAGAAAGTTGAGTTGATTTATTGCTGGGTGAACTGTGGCATAACTAAAATCACGGCAAAACTGTATATGTTTCTTTTTCCTAGAGTCACTGCAATTCTGCAGAAATTATAAACCATTTGTTCTCCTTTGGGTAGAAACTCTTACCGCCCTACACTCCCATATTTCATCATAAAGTCGCCATGGTATTATTTTCAACATTTTGAGGTTGGCAGAAGACAGTTATGTGCTGGAGAGTAGAAACTATGGTATGGAAGTGACCTACAATAAATATTCCAAACTTCTCTCAGCACCTTTTGCATCTGGGCCATGCTTATTTAAAATGACAATATGCTCTCATTCCCCAAAAGAGTGTTACACCTTTTGATAACAAACTTTTAAACTTCATTCTAGATATTTTAGTGTTAATCTATTTTTGAATTTAAATTTTCAGCTGAAATTTAACACAGTTCATTTTGTTTGTACAGCTTTGATGGTTAATTAAACAATACATTTCTATGATATTTGTGTTAAAGTTACAGATGGACAATATTTAACTCTTCAGAAATTATTGGATTGCATTTCAATAATCTTTCATTACTTTTTGTGGCTAGGGCTCCTGGGATTTTGAGTTCAACACTTAACGTTTATATTAATTACCATCAATTTTACAAGTACTGTAGATATTTTATATACATAATTTAGGGTAATACATTTGGCAATTGTATTAGTGTATATTCAGTGCAAATAATTCGACAGACAGTAGAAAGTTTCTAACACACATAGATCGTTAGTAGTTTGCATGATTGTTTCAGTTACCAAATTTATTTTACTTTTTTCTTGTTTTAAAAGAATTTCCAGATCAGAAACTGTTCGGTGCGCTGTTAATTAAATGTGTGGTACAGCTGGAACTTATTCAAACAATAGACAACATTGTATTTTTCCCAGCAACCAGCAAAAAAGAAGATGCAGAGAATCTAGCTGCAGCGCAGGTAAGGTAGAGTCCACTACTAGGCATATTCATGTGTTTTCTTCTTCCAGTCTTGAGCCAAATGCTCCATTTCATAACTTTTGTAATTTCTGGAGGAAAATTCCTGGATTTCCAAACATTTAAATAAGCATCCAGAATAAACGATGATAAGAGAAAAATTCAGCCTGGATCATAACATCAACCCTGGCCTTTCGTAATTGAGTTCCAGTGTTTAGATGCAAGTATGTCAGATTTGGTCATTGTGGTACATAGTGTTATCACAAAGTATGTTTTGTTGTTTGCTTTCTTGACCCCTAAAATCCTTAGAACGCTGTTTTTTTGTCCTTTGGATATGGGTAATCATTAAGTAACAACATAGTTTAGAATTCATATAGAGTAGACTTGTATAGCGTAAATATATTTTACCACATAGTTGTAGCTTTACTTAGAGTAAAATGTCAATTGAACAGATTCCTCATTTAGCAGACTTCAGATACAGTGGGCAAAATCTGCATGCAGACATCACCTCAAAATAATGGACAACATTTCTTATATCTGATTTATTCTGAAGGCTAAGTAACTATGTAAGGGCAATTGCATCTTTTTACATTATTTGTGCATGTTGCATCAACTTATGTCCTAATATAATTAGCTAATGTCATAAATTCAGATTTAATATTTGAGATTTATTTATTATATCTTGATGAAATCAGTTTGTTCTGAACAGCTGGAAACCATATTGAGATTCATTGTGACATCCAAAAAGCTAACTATAATAAAACTTAATATTTCCTTCCTTCCTTCCTTCCTTCCTTCCTTCCTTCCTTCCTTCCTTCCTTCCTTCCTTCCTTCCTTCCAGAGGGATGCAGTAGACTTTAATGTTCATGTGGACACACAAGATCAAGGAATGTATTGTTTTTTAACATCACAGCAGCTTTTCAAACTGCTGGATTGTTTATTAGAATCTCATAAATTTGCGAAGGCTTTCAACTCAAATAATGAGCAAAGAACTGCACTTTGGAAAGCAGGTAAGTCTTTCTTGCCAATTGTAAGGACTTTAAATGATGAATATTACAGAAAAATACTGTTCAGGTAGTCCTCAGGTTACAACAGCAATTAGGATTTAATTTTCCATCACTAAGCAGTGTTATTATAAAGTGCAACCTAACTTCACCACTTTGCTTAACAACTGCAGACCCTTAGTCACAATTGCCATTATTAACCCAGAACCATGCAATTTGTTATATGGGAAGAGATGAGAGCCCAGGCAAGCAGCTGCATGTGAGAGCTCCAGGCAAGCAGGAGTTGCCACAGGCAGGTGCAAGCAGAAGGTACAAAGCATAGGTTGGTGAAAAAGTGGCAGCAACTTCCTGTTAGCTTCTGCATTGTCTTTGCTTGTAGGAATATGAATTCTGGATTTGCCTTTGTTATTCACTCATTGTTTCTTCAAAGACTTTGATTCTATAATTCAGTAATTCTTTAAAGAGTTAAATATTTTCAGATGGGTAACCATAATTTTTAACAACAAAAATGATATATAAATACTGAATGTTGTGCTGTGTCACTAGCATTTTTGATCACATGTGCATGCATGGGATTTTGAGATTCCATAGCCCCAAAATGGATGTGAGGGAGGAGGAGTCTGTTCATTCACAACATAGTTGCACCCATTTATATAACCAATCACAAAACTTCTATTTAACAAATGGCAGGATTTCCTTCCAATCAATGCAAAACCTCAAAATGCTTCCTGAGACCTTCGCCTGACCTTTTCCCCCCTGGGCAGCCAGGGATTTGTTCAAATAAGATAGTGGGTTACAGCTTTGTATAGCTAAATAACAATATTTAGAATATTCTATGTAATATTTAGCCCAGATATATTCTTATATCTAAAGGTTTTGTTAGATGTTAGTGATTTGCTTTATCAGAATGATAGCTTTTCTTTTTAATTTACAAAATGTATTATTTGATGAGCAGGAACTCTGCAGGCATTAAGAGGCATGCTATGAAGAGAGAGGATCCCATGGATACCAAAACGTAGTCCTCAGCTGATGACTACAATTAGACAAGAATTTCTGCTGCTGAATGATGCAGCATAACACATGGCTGCATCACTTAGCAACAGCAATCCAGACAGGCCCAGTTGCTATCATAATTCAAGATGTCCTATTCACTAACTGAGAAGCAAGTCCCAGATAAAGAGTGCAGAGGTGCCACAGGTAGTGGTGAAAGAGGCCCTAGGAGGCTTAACACTGGCCACATTGAGTTGGGATGGGAGTGCTGCAGTTAACCACCACTGTTCAACTGAACTGATTGAGTTCTGGAAGGCCAGGGAAAGAGTCCACGGTGTGCTTATGGATAAAGATGGGAAAGAATATACGTGGTTCAGGAGCTTCTTGGTCCATTGCAGCTCTGAGGCTGTAAGAATCCCTTGAGTTACAGTGTGGTGCAAAGCCACCTTGCCCCAGAAAGCCTCAACCACCCTGGCCTGGCACAATAACATGGTGCAAAGCTGCTGCTCCATATGGGGTATAATATTTTGCTTTAAAAAAGATATTAATACAAATCCAACTCCCACTCTTGTAGAATTTTAGAAGCATCCTGATTAGAGAATCTGGATGCTATGAATAGCCTATGCAATTTTTGCCTGTTTTTTTTTTTTACTCAAGTGCTGATTTTTAGATAGTCAATAAAATCTAAATAACAGATATTGTTTTGGCAGGTTTCAAAGGGAAATCGAAACCCAATCTTTTAAAACAGGAGACTAGCAGTCTTGCCTGTGGGTTACGTATACTATTCCGCATGTACATGGATGAAAGTCGCAAAAATGCCTGGGAAGAAGTGCAACAACGATTACTAAAGTAAGGCTTGTTCACAGCTTTTACCTGGTTTCATAATAGTAGTTAAAAATTTAAAGACAAACTGAATTGGTTAATTTTTGGCAATTAACCTCATGACACAGATGATTCCATTTAGCAAAGTTCTTCAAAAGAAGAGTCTTGAGAAGACAGTAAAGGAAAGAGTCGTTGTCTATCAGCATTTCTCTAGATCTAACTTTTTGCTTATTGGGAATGTTTTCTATTATTGCTGTTCAGTGGTTCAGTAAACAGGCCTATGATCTCACTCCTGCCTTCTCCTTTTACTACTTACCAATACCTGAAAAATTGACTGCCAGCTGTAAGCATCTTTGAGATGAGACCATCCATTCAGTAATCAGTGAAACATTCCATTGCAGCTGCCTCTTGACAGCTTTACAGTAGGCTGAAGTGTTTTGTCTAACTTTTAAGTATGCTTAGGCTTACTGATGTCCCTTTTAATGTGTTGGTGTAGGATGGGATTAGTGAATTATCTTTCTGAATATGCACTTTTTCTGATAAGGATTCTGTTTTGAAAATAAACTAAACTTTGGTTTTATGTTGCATGTTGCTTGTAGTGTCTGCAGGGAAGCTCTCAGCTACTTCCTCACTTTGACCTCAGAGAGTCATCGGGAAGCTTGGACTAGCCTGTTACTTTTATTCTTAACAAAGGTTCTGAAGATAAGTGATGATCGGGTAAGTAAGCATTCTGAATAGTTAGGGATTGAGCCCAGGTTTTTTTCCTTACAAACAGGAGAGCATAATTCTCATAAACCAGTTTTAGGATAGATTCCCTTCCGTTGTTGAGGAATAAAAAAAAACATTCCAATACATTCATGTCGTATTGCCATTAGCCTTTTTTTCCCTTTCCTGGTCTCAGTACTTCAGTGCCAATAAGACCATGCACATTTGTTTCTTCAGAAAATGGGATGAAGGGATCTGACACCTAGATAATTCTTATTATAATATTTGAATTAGTGCATTTACTCGTTCAAGAACTTAATGTCTAATAGAATTCTTTTTTCCCTTAGTTCAAAGCTCATGCATCTTTCTACTATCCTCTTTTGTGTGAAATAATGCAATTTGATCTGATTCCTGAGCTCCGGGCTGTTTTGAGAAGATTTTTTCTACGAATTGGAGTTGTTTTCCAAATATCTCAACCAGCAGATGAAGAGGAAGTTGTAGCCAAACAGTAAAAGTATAACTAAGGAAACTAAGAACCAAATCAACTTGCACTGGATGTTCATAATGAGGGTCTCTATATGGCAGTGTGTGCATCTACGAGTTCACAGTATAGAGTAAAGCTGTAACTTAGGCTTGCAAAACTTTTAATTCTCCAGTGGATTTTTCTTCCTCCCTTTCCTGGCTTATGCTGAGCATTGAGCCAGTTTTAAACAGTCTTATTGTCAGCTTGGACTGTGATGTCCTCTTATTCAGACATGCATACATATTATGTGTATGTGTGTGCGTGTGTATGTTTATGATGGCTGTGAACTTAAGATATGTATCCAAAGAACTAACACTTAAAAAGTTTGAACTTCCATAGAGTACAACTCAGGAGAACTGTATTTGAAAGAATGGTTTGTACTGAGAGCACAGGAAAACACTAGGTGAGAGATCTAGCAACTTTATGGAATTCTTATTCTGAAAAAAATCTGCACACTCAAGCTGAGATATAGGTAATCATTCTTCAGTGAAAAAAACATAGAGTGCAGGTCTGTAATATAAAATTACAAACACTATATAGTTCTTCCTGCATTCTTTTATGATTTCATAGAAACCCATACATTTGTTTACCAAATGCACTAGTCTGAGTTTATGTTGTGATTGATTTGGTCTGTATCCTAAAAGTTAGTCTTGCTAACTTTAGTGAAGGGCAGAGATTGAAAAAGTCACAACAGGCTTAACTGTTTGTAATATACCTGTGATAGGGCTTTTAAATATAATAAGCCATTGCAACGATCCTTCTGGGCTGGAACTTGAATCACTGCAAATGAGTCTAGGTTTTATCTTATGTCACCTTTTGGGGGGGTTGTTTGATGTAGATTTCACTCTGTGTACAGAATGTAATGTTAAATATATTCAAGTAACAAATCTGGCATGGTTTAGGGACGGTTTTAAATTTATTGGAAATGTATTCATACTGTGAATTGTGCTCTGATGGTTAAAGAAAAGATTGTCAAGCATTCTGTCTTACAGTGGATGTAGAAAATTTTTTCAGATGGAAAAATGTATATGGTACAGCTCTGTAAAGTTTTCTATGTAAATTCTGTACAACTTTCTGTACAATATTGGTTCTCATCTGGCATATTCTAATCAGGTTATAAGTCAATAAAGTTTTTGAATTCTTTCATCGGTGCAATGAAAACCAATGCAATGTAAAACTACTTGTTTTAATGTTTCAAGAAACTTAGTTTAACAATGATGGTTAACAGTGCTGAAGCAAACTGCCTTCAGCATGTTTGCAAGTGATTAAAGAATTTAACTTAAGTCAAGTATCATTCCTTCTATTTTTCAGTTCAAATCTTCCTACTTTGGAAAAGCTGTAGCTAAATCAATATTTAGGACAGTATTCTGTCTCACATACAGAACGGCAGAACTGAAGGCTGTCTCAAAGTGGCCCCCATGCAAAAGTCTGTCCAATAGCCAGACAAAAAGCAAGATATACTGCAAATGTTAAGTAATTGATTAATTCAGAGCAGAAAAGGCAAGCAAGCAGCTTCCCAGCCTGTGATGAGAACAAGACTGCTGGATCTTTACTATCTTATAGCTATAGAGTAGCTGTAAAAATCAAGGATTTCAAATGAGGCAGAAGAGTAACCCTACTCTGAAAAAATGCTATTCCCTTGGGGAAACCAGTGTAGTACATCTCTTTTTGCTCTAGGCAATTAAAGACAGGAGATAAACTTACAATGAAGTACCAAAGGTGCTTTTTCAAGAGGCAACTGGACTTTCTGATTTTTCTTTAAGATGTTTTGCTTCTCATCCAAGAAGCTTCTTCAGCTCTGAAGTGTTATGAAGTACTTTTTGAACCCCAAATAAGAGACTCAAAAATCCCTCCCTATTTGGAGGGAAGAGGGTTAGTAACCAAATGACATTGCCAATGACTGACATTACAAATTACTGTATTTTGCTATTATAGCTTCTGTTCGCCTGTATATTTGCCTAAAAGCAACTATTTTTTGCTTTTAGGAGAAAGAACTACATCCAGGTGAAGGACAAGGAAAAAAATATATTTAGGTGATCAGAAAATTCTTCAAAGGTATTTTTTTCGACCCATCCAACCTTCCAGGTTTTATAGTTGGGAAACTGATTCTTGTTGGAAAAGAGTCCATTTTAATGGTATATTACACTTACTATTAAATATTAAATAGTATGTGTAACATACTGTAAACACCTTGCAGTTACACAAAAAGGAACTTGTATTGATCAAGCCCTGCAGCTTTGCCTTCACCCAGTAAAATTTGAATTTTTTCCCCTTCCAAATAAATGTGAAGGGGCTAACAAATCAACAAATTTGTACTAGACTTAATACAGTTCAGTCAGAATTTAGTTCCATAATGAAATTCAATGCACGTGCCATTTCTACTGCAATGAGAAAAAAGCATCATCAAGGAAACTCCAAAGCTTTAATTATTAAAGACAATTTATTCATTTCACAAAATATCCATCTTCACAAATACTTCATTAGAACCTGGTAAAAATATAAATTTTTGTCATCTTAAGTCATGAACATAAATACATTTATAGAATTCACTATTGACATTTGAACACACATATATACATATAAAACAACACTTCAGCATTTTAGAACAAATGATTGGATAAGATTTGTGGGCTAGAAGTAAAGCAGCAATGAATTTAAATCCTGGGTAGTCCCTAAACGTCTGTTACATGTCTAAGAACAATAAGCCACAGTATTTTATTTGATTACATTGTCATATTTCTCAAATCTTGCAGAAGTCTGAGGTAATTTTTCAGAGAATAATAATCCAAAAATAAATTTTGCCTCAGTACCATTAAATGTATGCTAAATTGTACATTTAATTGTACATCAAATTGTACATTAGCTATACTCTGAAGCTGTTATGAAAAATTACTGTGGTAATATATTTCCAAATTTAGTGGTCATCAGTAATTATCAATAATTGAACAAAGTAGGCATTGTTTACACAATCAAGTATGAATATAAAAGTGCAATAGTGAAACTTTTGAAAGGCACAAACAGCTTTAACACAAATTTATTTAGCCGTGGGCAGTTGATAGCCCCTGCCAATTGAATGTTATGCTCTTCTCAGAAGTTGGTTTAGCTTGACTTGACTGCTCAGCCAAGAGTCTTTTAAGTGTTTCTGATGTCCCAGGTCTAAGCCATGGCTCAGTTGCCACAGAATCAATCGAACTGGGTCTTCTGCCATCTCTAGGAAGTAATTCCTTCAGGATGTCATCACCATTCCCCAATGAAATGTCATCAGCTTGAGGAAAAACAAATAAACTTTAATATATGATAGTCATACTTGGTATCCTAGCATATATTTCAGTGACCAAATTATTCATTCTGCAGTATTACAGAGGACTACTGTGGAATAAAAATGCAGCAAGGTCAGCACAACTGTTGTCTAATCAGGGGTGCTTCAGATTTTCAATATTTCCTTATTCTGGAGTCATTGGTCAAATAACATTATTTGACACAGAAGGATGGGAAATGGTATTTCTAAGGTAAGTATGAAGGTGATCAAAAGCAATTGCATACTATGCCTTAAAACCACTGGAGGATCAAACTCCCCTTTTCGCCATATTTCTTATATACACCTGTATGCAAAACTTTAGGCACTCCTGGCCACGGAGGGACATCATTGATCAATTTGGAAGATTGTTTCAGGTTGATTTGCTGAAATAACCAATCTCTCTTCAGGTTTCAATTACTTGCTGACTGTGGTGAAGACTAAGAAAAAAATTCTCCTAGAATGGCCTGAAAACTAATTAGATGTACAAAACAGAAACCATAAATCACCACGAATGACCTACTGACATTTAGTTGACATTGGAGTCCCTGTCCATAGAAGAACATTGTTTATACAACAATGATTTTGCATGGGAGAGTTATCAAAACAATACTTTTCTTCAACCTCATAAAAGTCAACATCTTAGGTATGCAAAAGAAAACTTACAAATCTCCAATCTTTTGGAGCATAGTGCTTTGGATTACTGAGATAAAGTTTTTGACCACAAAAACATAAGAGACTTTTGGAAAAAATGAGATGAAGCATTTGAAGAAAAATACCTTGCCAACAAAATATAGGCTCATAGGCTCTATGATGCTCAGGGATTGTACAGCAGCCAAGGATACAGGAAATATTGTATGCATGGAGGGAAGAATAGATTTAACTATATATAAAGGTATCTATATAAAACAAATTATTACTAACTAATAAATTACTAAGAGTGTAAAATTTAAAGAAAGTTAATCGCAGGGGAAACTGTATTAAAAATCTGCATATGCATCAAACAGTGGATACTTTTCCAGATAAATTCAGTCCTTTCTAAAACATAGGTAGTAGTTCTGAGCACCAATCTGTGTGCTCAGATTGTATCACATTTGAGTATTTTTGGGTCTACAGTTTCATATCTAATTCATAAAGCGGGATGAATAAATTAATTTTAATCAAGCCAACCTTAATAATAAAAAAGTCAAACTACAATAAAGATTCTTCTTGAAATCGCAGCTTCATAAAAAAATAATTATGTCAAATTTGATAATAGGTCCAACCCAATATAGAGTCTTAGGAAAATTTAAGGACTCCATACTATACAGAACTGCACCTAGGAGCAATATGTCAACACATCATTGAGGTTCCAAAGAAAGAGTAAAATGGTGTGTAGAAGCTGGGTGGTGTTTTTTTTAATGATGTGGAAAAATCAAATGTTTGAATAGCACATGGTAGCATTCACCAAAAAAAGATGCTCTATGCACCCAGAAGAGCTTCTCTATGAACAGAAATCTTTTTTGGCATTTGCTGCATTGAGAAACTGGAATTCAAAAAGGATCTTCAAATATCTATGAGTCTATCTAAAAGATAACTAAAAGAAACTAAATTTGGTCAGTTACTCACCCTGACTATCACTTCCTTTCTACAAAGAAAATGTCAAAAATGAGTCCAGATTTTGGTGATGGAATATGCTAACCTATCAAGAAAGAATATATATTTGCAGAAAAATCTTTTTCAACACTTCATCAGTTTCTTTATGGTGATAGTACCTGCTATATAATACTTCCTGGTGAAGGGAAATTTCAACACATTTGTAGACTGCATAAAGCAGGGGGGAAGATCAAAATTATCTTGGAAGAATGGTAAGCCTGGCTTAGAAAAATCCCGGATGAAATTTCAAATAAAGACATATAAATTTGAGAAAAGCCAATTTTCATACTGAATGGTGGAGGGCAGTCAGGAAATTTAAAGAACAAGTTGAGTCATGGCGTCAAACTCGCCACGTCCCATTGATGTCACACAACGTATCATGACATTTTTTGCCTTCGCTGAGCTGGGGTAGGTGTAGCCTGCGTGTGACGTATCTGGCTCATGTGCCGCCAGTTTGACACCCCTGAGTTAAGTAGTTAATGCTACTTTTAATGCAATCAATGATAAATTGATTATAAATCAGATGCATGCTGCAAAAAAGGATTAAGATGATGTTGACTGCTTGATCACAGAATTCCAGTGAGAAATTCAATTTACAGTTCCACTAATTGTAGTCCAGGAAAGGAGGCAATTCCCCCACTTTCCTGAAGCCTCCTATACTGTATGTACCTTTCATCCTAGAAAATTATGTTAAGGAGATTTGAGAACTCGAGAGCAACAGGGAAGAGTGTCCTATTGTGCAAACAGGCATCAACTCAGATGACTTTGAATTTCATCCATTATTATTATTTTAAAAAAAAACCTTTTTTAAATCCTGAAAAATAATAGTTCTACTGATTGTATGCATCCTGTATATTATGCATCATTAGTCTTTCTAATCTTCAAAACTTCAGATTGAATTGCACAACAGTGTATGGCTAGCTCCATCATAGCAATTATTAGCATTCATCAGAGCCAATTAGCTTTTCTCAAGCTGGTCAGTGAAATAGTTCCAAAACTGTATTAGTACAGGCATTCTATGTAATGGAATGTGGAAATGTAATGTCTTTGGAAAACAGGAAGAACCACAGCCTACAGTCTGATAAACAAAATTTGAGTCTGAAGGAACATAGATAGGGTTACTTTCCTGCTTGCAAGATTGATGTCAGCTTTGCAATGTGGTCTAAACAAGAAGTACTAGATCTGTCTTTATTATCAATAGAACTAGCAATAGCACTTAAACTTACAGTATATACTGCTCCATAGTGCTTTACAGCACTAAGTGGTTTACAGCACAGCATATTGTCCCAAACAATCTGGGTCCTCATTTTACGGCCCTTGAAAGGATGGAAGGCTGAGTCAACCTTGAACTGGTCAAAATCAAACTCCTGGCTGTGGGCAGAGTTAGCCTGCAATACTGCATTCTAACCACTGTGCAACCACAGTGGTGGTAGTAGTAATATTACAGTATTACAAGGTTATTACAGGATTACATTAACAGAATCTGGCAAGTTTGGAAGTACTCCTTATTTCCTTCATTTTTTAGGCTCCCAAATCTAGGGATGGTTTTGCCACTCGTCTACCTTTGCACTCAAATTTTATCCATCCCCCAAGGTGATTCCCACATACCCTTACATCCTGTTCTCCCCTGATCCTTGTCCTTTCCTTTTTTTTATTTGAGCACTTATCGTAAAAACAAAAGCAAACAGCCCTGGGCCAGGTCATAAGTGTCTGGGAAACCAAGTATGAGCCAGCTAAGGTTGGCAGTCTGACATCTATAATCTCAAATTGAAAAATTGAAAGTAAGGGCTGCAAAGCTGAAGAAAAGATGCTCATGGAAACCACTCCACATAATATCACAGCAGAGGTTATACTCAAGTTCTGTGTGGAAATCTTATCAGAACATGGACTAAATGTGGACTGTATCCAACTCTGAGCATCACACTTGGAGGGGGTTAAAACTAAAATATATGACTGGCATAAAAAACAAGGCATACAAGGACAAAATTCATGGGATTGGGTGTCTCTTGCCTCAAGAAAAAAGGACTGAAGGAAAACATGGTGGTACCATGTAGCTACCTCCTGATTTTTTCTGCTTTAGTCTTTTCTTCTTTTAATTACAAGGCTACAAAGAAAATCCAGAACAATTATCCCCCACCCCCGCCATTCCATTTTAAATGTTAATGTACTTGCATATGTTAAAAATCTGAATGTGGAAAGGAAGAGTAATGACAGTGCAGTGCAGTGCAGTGCAGCATTCTTGTCTTCTGTGCAGTAGTTTAGCCTTGGTGGCATATTAGCCATGTATGCTGGGTGTGCAGCATATATGCAATACTTTGCCCTTGGCTAGCCTTTCCCATCCTATGGGTACCAAATGTGCAGGTCATCTTCCAGGAATACATAGCTAGTTTCTAGTTTCTCAGCAATTTCTGAGAATCCTGCAAAATGAGCTGCAAACATCTAAAAGCTACCAAGTTTGGGAAAAGTTGCTCTGGGTAAAGTTTGCTCACACTGTATCAATCAGTTCTTCCAAATCTAACAAAATGTTTAATTCTTCAATAATTTCTGTCCTAAAGGTAAAAGGTAAAGGTTCCCCTCGCACGTATGGGCTAGTTGTTCCTGACTCTAGGGGGGCGGTGCTCATCTCCGTTTCAAAGCTGAAGAGCCAGTGCTGTCCAAAGACATCTCTGTGGTCATGTGACCAGCATGACTAAATGCCAAAGGCGCACAGAATGCTGTTACCTTCCCACCAAGGTGGTCCCTATTTTTCTACTTGCATTTTTTACGTGCTTTCAAACTGCTAGGTTGGCAGAAGCTGGAACAAGTAATGGGAGCTGATCACATTACGCGGCACTAGGGATTCGAACTGCTGAACTGCCGACCTTTCAATCAACAAGCTCAGTGTCTTAGCCACTGAGCCACCGAGTCCCTTTTTAATTTCTGTCCTAACATTTAATAAAAAGATCATACCTATATGAATGGCATCCTTATGTAGTTCGTTTAATCTTTGCAGCCTTTCTTCATTTCTGGCTTTTAATTGATCTATATTGAGACTAGAATTCGAGTGGAGAGAGCTGTTGTCCAACTGTGGTGGTGGAGTCACCCTATGAAAAGCATCATCCTGAAGATACAGAGAATTATGATTTAATTATTATGAAATGCTTGTCAAGTCAAAATTACTGGAATTGCCAAAAAAACCACATATTCAACTCAAAAATTTGCATATCACACAGAAACATTATAAAGAAAAAGCTAGTTACCTCATCAAGAGAGAGAGAGACAGAGACAGAGATAATTTAATTGAATAAGGTTTGTTAAAATAAACAGATGGTAGAATTTGACTTCAGTAAGACTTATGTGCACAAAGCTTCAATGGGGAAAAAATCCAATAAATTCCTTTACCTTCTCTCTCCTTTCTCTTGCTGATACAGGGGGTGAAGGAGTTATATTCATATTGTAGTTATGCTCTTCTAAAATTGGGTAAGTTTCACCATCCGTATCTAGGAGAAGCAAGTGTCAAAATATAAGTTCATACTGGATTTTTAAGCAAATCCAGTATTCAAATTGCAAAGCTAGTTTCTGAACTATATTAGTTAACCATAAACAGGTAACCCTCAACTTATGACCATTCATTTAGTGACCATTCAAAGTTGTAATGGCACTGAAAAAAGTGACTTATGACCATTTTTCACACTTACAACCATTTCAGCATCCCCACACTCATGTGATCAAACTTTGGATGCTTGGCAACTGGTTCATATTTAGGATGGTTGCAGTGTCCTGAGGTCCTGTGATCACCGTTTGCGACCTTTTGACAAGCAAAGTCAATGAGGAAGCCAGATTCACTTAACAACTGGGGCAAGAAAGGTCATAAAATGGAGCAAAACTCACTTAACAACTGTCTTATGTAGCAACAGAAATTTGGGGTTCAGTTGTGGTTGTGACACAAGTACTATTTATAATGCATTTTAGTATAAAAAGTGAGCCACCAGTTTTAGTTCATCCACTTTTCTTGATTTGATTGTTTTACTTACCAACAGAAATGTTGGGTTCAATTGTGGTCATAAGTTGAGGGCTATTTTATTATGGAAAAACTAGACCAAAAAAGTCTCCAGTAACTTCATTCACTGAAGAGCTGTGATTCAGAAGATGCTTCAACACACTACATTCAACTGCTATCGCTGTATTTCTGAATAATGGAAAACTATTAAATGTATCTATAGAAACCCAGAAAACTGAAATAGCTGAAAATCAATTGATTGTATTCCTACAAATATAGGATGATATATGCCTTTCAAACATACAACAAATATTAGCTATAACTAAAATGCTGCATAAATCTGAAGGGAATGCAGCATACATACAAGATAGCTCTTTTTGATAAGTAGTCTGCCAAATATATAAATACTAAAAAGATAAATTCACCAATAAAAGCACTCTCAGATTCCAGGAGTGAGGTTTTCATAAATCCATCTGAGTCTGCATCTCTAATCTACAAATGAAAAGCAACAGAAAATTCAAGTTAAATCAACAGTCTATTTTGTTTAACATTGATAACATTTTTCTATTATTCCTACTTGTTCCTACAACAGCCTTTCAATATATTAAGTCAAGGTCCAGTAATCTGGATCTTGACTTAATATATTACTGAATAAATGTAATGCAGTACTGAAGAATTACTTTTTAAAAAGCAACCCACAATTTCATTTCCATATATCTTTCATTCTGCACGTATATAATCTACCCTGGAAATAACTATTCATCCAGAATAAATTTTATTAAATGAAGGAGTAAAATAAAGTCCCAATGAATCACAGCAAAGATGTATTTATCTAGTCCAGTGGTAGGCAAACTTGGCTCTTTCACACCCTGTGGACTTCAGCTCCCAGAATTCCTAAGATAGCTTGGCTGTCTTAGGAATTCTG
>JANHZT010001392.1:28202-39129 GCA_032468215.1 Stegonotus admiraltiensis
CATTGTGGGTGAGCCAGTTGTGTTGTGTTGTGTTTTGTAGGTTAAAAGAGGTCAAAGAAGTGACATTGACTTGGCCAAGCCCACCTGACCACAAAGCCACGCCCACCCAGTCACCTTACCAAGCCACACCCACTAATTAAGCCACACCCACAGAACCGGTAGCGAAATTTTTTAGATTTCACCCCTGGATGATACATGTGCAACTTTTTAATAAACCTAAATTTTCTTATTTTAGTCTCATGAATTTTGGTGCATAGTCTTTTGGGGATTGTGTTCAGTATTTGAAATTTGCTACTACTAAATAAAAACACTATTTAATCTGTAGAAAGCCCAGATCTACAGCAGCATTTAGAAAATGGAAATAAGCTAAACCAGAAATATATTTTTCTGTTTAATATTGTTACAAATATACTTACCTGAAAACGAAGGAAGTTCTTATATGACTCTTGTCTCCTTAGTTGTTCTGGACTTGGGGGCTCTCCAAAAACATTACCTCGTGCGAAAGGGGATGTTTGTGTATATGTAAAGCCTAATTTAAAAAAGAAAAGGAGGGAAGTCGTAAGCATTGATAATATGTCCTATCACAAATGCTTTTAAGCTGACACTAGGTTTCTTACGCTAAATAATCTATAATTATGCTGTAATTGAATGTACTGTTCTTACCCAATTTAAGATATATTTGCAATTAACAATGCAAAAGTATTTTTAAAAAGCTTTTAAAAAATCAATTGGATTTTTCTATAGAAGGCACTACCTACCTCCACTGGAAGCAAAAACAAAAGCTACAAATTTGAAAGGACTGAATTTTCCATTACCAATACTAATAAAGATTGCAACACAGATGACTAAGGGAACCGGAAGTCCAGACATAATATATATACTCTTCAAAATCAGAACCTTACAAAAGGGAGAGAGAAAATGACTGCTAGATAGAAACATGAATATGCACACCCCTTCAACCATTTCTTTAATATGCATGGACACACTGACAAATGAAAAGAAATAGAAAAAAAACCCCAAGCCTTTAATTAATCAACATTTTCTGCATTCAAAGGCTTTACTGTGATGGTCTGAACTGTGCTTTAGTAACTATATACCAAGAATTAGAACACCTTTAAATTATTTAATATGGTGGGGTGGATTTTCAGGACTACCGTATTTTTCAGATTACAAGACACTCCAGACTATAAGAAGTACCAAGCATTTGGGGAAGAAAACAAGAAAAAAAATCTGCCTCTGCCTCCCAGCAATTTGCCTCCTTGCAGCAAACAGTAAACAGCCTGGTCAGCTTCAGCACAGACTGATTTAGCACGAACAGCTGATTGGTGGTTGGATCAGTCTCCCAGAATACCAATGATCAGCTGCTCCAGGCTGTGGGGATTGCTGCTGCTCATCGCCACCATAGCTGCCCATTGCTGCTGCCACCTATCACCGCTACCTGGACTGGGCCGAAAACAGGACGTGCAGAGGTCGAAAACGGGATGCGCGGAGGCCAAAAATGGGGCATGCAGAGGCGATAGGTGATGGCAGTGATCCCTGCAGCCTGGAACAGCTGATCCACGGTATTCTGGGAGGCAGATCCAACTGCCAATCAGCTGTTCGTACTAAATCAGGCTGTGCTAAAGCTTACCAGACTGTTTGCTGTTTGCTGCAAGGAGGCAAATTGCTGGAAGGCAGAGGCCAGCGGGTGGTGGCTAGTGAGTGGGCAGGGCTTTGGGAACATTCACGCTATAAGACGTACAGACATTTCCACCCACTTTGGGGTGGGAGTGCATCTTATAGACCGAAAAATACCATATATCTGGCAATACTTGAAATTAATTTCACCATTTCCTTTCTGATTTGTTTTAAATTAAAAAGGCAACTGCATTTTTTTAAAAAAAATACAAAACAGAAAATGTTAAAATCAATACATCTATTATTTCTATGTGGTCAGTTTTGAGAATGTGAAAATCTTGAAGAGAAGTTTAGTATTCTGACAATTTTTTCCTCAAAAAACTAAAAGTCACTTAAATTTCTAATATTTTTTCTCATTTTCCATATTCTTATAGATCAAAAGCAGCCTTCTGCATCCACTGCATACCGGTATCTATATACACCTGAGCTACTCCAGTTTTCTTCAAACGTTTATGGATTGATTGCAATCAAATACATCAAAATAACCAAACTTCTCAGTTTTCATAATATCCATTTTCCCCCCTTCAAATCATACTTTAAAAAGCAATAATTTCCATTTCTTCACCCCAAATCGTATAAAGGCCCTGAAACTAAGTCGAGTCCAGTCTGCTAAAATGGTAGTTCTGTAAAACAGGGTTCCCCAACCCCCAGGCTGTAGCCCACTCCCGGCCCATGGTCTATTCGCAATCAGTCATGGGCTGGCGCACACACAAGCAAGACTCAGCTCATGTGAATGGTGAGCCAGTGTGCATGTGCCTATGTGCTCAACTCAACTTGCAGCTGAGCTGCGTATGTATGCACGTGTGCATCGGTCTGCTGTTCGTAAATCCCAGTTCCCCTCTCCATCCAGCCGGGCCACCAAGCTGCAAAATTTGGGGACTGCTGGTGTAAAAGATGTTTAAAAACAATGAAAGAGGCATGTCCAAATGCAATCCTGAAAAAGAGTCTCGTATATTACCCTAAGTAGGTTGAGTATTTTTAGGGTTTGTTTTCAAATAAGACAATATGGTGGAAATTATAATATTCCATCAAGCAAGATTTTTTTACTGTAATTTATGAACATGTTACTCAATCTTCCAGTTGAACAAATTCCTGCTTTGATTTTTTTTCCTATTTTAGGAATTTGTCTTGCCTCTATAACTGCTCAAAAGCTTCTTGATGATGGTTGTAATTTTTCAATTTCATTTTGTATTGTTATATTGACATTTTAATTGTGATCGTTCCTCAGAGTCACTCAAAATGAATGCCCATATAAAAGGAAAAAGATAAACAAACTTGAATTGGGCTTAAAATGCAAACCAGAAATAAATTAGAAACCATGAACAACCCAACTGAGAGATGTATGCAACGTAATTTCAATGTAGCCAATTAGTGTACATTCAAAGTGACAATAAAGTTATTCCTAAATCTAACTATCCCCATTTGCCTATTGTGCTAGACTACCTTTGCAATGACCTATTTTTTAAAAAAATCATTATTCAAGTGTTTATTGCCTTAAAACAGTGATTATTCACTGGTTCCATTAATGTACCACACTAAGCAAAATAAAAGAAACCTCACTACATTCCCAAAATGTGAATCCAGCCTGTAAATAAGTGGAAAAACCTTTGCATATGCACAAAGTTCATTTTGATGCAGATCACAAGTCAACAGGGATGTAACAACTTTCATAAATGTAATAATACAGGTCTAGTACTACTTAACTTGTATGTTTTAAGAGTATTGAAAAAATATATAGGATTGCCTTCAGTGGAAAGTACAGCATAGGAAGAATGAACAATAATTTTGACCAATGACACAACACAGTTGCAACTGAAAATATATTAGCATTTAAACCTGCTGTTTTATTCGTAGATTCATCTGTATTTTCAAGTCTTGGTGAGGCCAAACTTAGGTCAACAGATACTATAGCTCTTTTATCTTCATATACTTGTGCCTCTGGATTATGGTATGCATCTTCATTTTGCTTGTGCATCATATGCAAGTCCGCTGAAGAAAAGGGGGAAATTTTATTCCAATGTGGCATGTTTATAACAGTTTCAAGAAATATTATTTCAGAATTACAGTTAAAAGGATGCATGAGGGCCTCAATCTAAAACAGAATTATGTGCGCTGTATACAATATTCTTTATTTCAAACTCTACTATAAGTCAAGTAATTTTTAAAAAACTTTTTAAAATTAAAAATATTATCATCCAGTTTAGCTATAAGAGTTCAGGTCACTCAATTTGTAGTACTCTTATTTCAATTTTGTTATTACATTTTACTTTTACTTAATAGTATTAAAGGATTAATGCAAGATTTACTTTAAAACATAGATGTTTTAAAACTTTATATATGAAGGATTGAATTGACAAACACTTCTTGTGAGAGATTAATGTCTTCTCTTTACAAGAAGGCTTTTAATTCAACAGCATTTTCAAAAAATGGAGAGAAGTAAATTCTAGTTAATCGCCTGTATTTTTTTGTTTCTGATTATCTGCTTCAAATACAATATTTCAGATGTGGAAAGTGAAGGAAAAAGAGAATTAACAAAACTGGTTTTTATCCCTTCCACCTAACTTGAGCACATGGAACAGAATTCTGCCCAGAAAGCTGTCTTCCTCAGTGAAAAGAAGCAATGGCTCCAGCCAACATTGTTAAACAGTCAATGTGATTTTTATAATTCTGATTAAAATATGATTAAAATATTATACAAATTAAAATCTCTACTGCATGTACACATGCTCCAAAAGGACACATACAACTTCTTTGGATAACAATTAACATTAACTGAGTTGTTATTTATTTGGAAAAAACAGAACTTCTAACAGAACTAAGAAATGATCCTTCAATTTTTATAAGGATACTGTAATTCAATTGCCTCTTTGTTGAGAATATAGAAAGACCTACAAAAAAAAAATCTTGGTCCAGATGTTTCAGGTATCACAGGACTCCCTTTCTTGCTCCAACCATCATTTTCTTAATGCAATTCTGTCAAATCAACTTTTTAAAAATCCTGTTATAAAAACAGTTCTTGTTGACATAAAAGCAAATATTTTTCAACCACATTATTTAATCAGGAAAAAAAATCCTATGCTGTAAATTCGCTGTAGTACATCCATTTTACTTGTGTATCAAGATGCCCTTTAGAAGATAGTATATATAAACAGCTACAAGTCTGAAGAACTAAAAGGAAGATAATTAGATTTTCAAACATACTTATAAGATTTCCTTTTTTGTCTCTGAGAGGAGCTCCGCCCCCTCCTTTTCCCCAAGGGTTGTAATTTCTCATTTCAGCTTCTAATTTTGCTTCATAGCGTTCTTTTTCTTCCTTTTCTTGCCTACGGCGTTCTTCTCTTTCCCTTATCTATATAAAATATACATGAAACAGCACTTATTTTTAACAAATACTGAATATAAACAATACTGACATCCTATTGTGATATATAATTACAAATTAGGTTAAACAAAAATGTCCAGTTTTTTAATTGGTGTATAAAAGAATAATCAGTAATACCTAAACCAGCACTAAGAATAATAACCATAACATATTTATACTATTAAAAATCACATGGCATTTTTGGAAAGCTATTTCAATATTCATATTTTATAAGTATTGCAGGAGTTTGATCTTGTAAATAATATATTAAAATTAGAAATGTACTGCAGACCATGGGTGTCAAACTCGATCACATCACATAATGTATTGTGACATATCCCAACGTTTTTGCCTTTGCAGAGCTGGGGTGGGCATGGCCTGCGCATGATGTATCCAGCTCGCAGGCCACCAGTTTGACAATCCTGCTGTAGACCTCAGGACAGTCCTTGGTGCTCTCTGAGCTTGCTTGTTTTCTTGCAGACATTTCATTACCCAAACTAGGTAACATCATCAACACTAGTAAGGAGTGCAGTTTGCTGTCAGTTTATATTCTAGTGGCTTGCCTGTCAATGTTGGTGGGGTGGTCTTAGATTCTTTGGTTGGGCTATTGGCTGCTGGCTTCTTTGGCAGTTTCTTGATTAGGGTATTGTTTACTTGACTGTGTGTCTGATGTTATTCTTGGAGTTAATCTATGCTCAACTGGGTGCTGATGCTGATGAAGAGGTACTTAGTTCTATTTGTTCCCTTTATGGCTAGTTGACTGTCTCTTTTGAATAATCTATATATATTGTTTTATGTCTATGTGCCTATTAATGGCTAATTTGTTATGGTGCCAGGCTTCTAGAAATTCCCTGGTGTTTTTGGTCTAGGATGGTCACATTTTCCCAATTGAACATATGGTTAAATCTGTCTCTATGTTGTAAAATTAAAGAATTTTCATCATGTCTTCTGACTGCTAGTTGGTTTTCATGGATGTGTTCTGCAAGTCTGGATGTTTGTCCTACATAGTGGTTGTTGCAGTCCTTACATTGTGTGTTGTAGATGACTCCTGTTTTTTCTCCTGGAGTTGTTGGGTTTTGGTCTGCTTAGAATGTTTTGAAGGGCTTTAGTTGGCTTGTGTGCTATGCTGATTCCATGTGGTTGTAGTAGACTGTTGGTGGTTTCTGAGATGTTGTTGCTGTATGGCAGTGTAATTCTTTTTAGGGTTTGTGTTGGTTGGGTTGGGTTGGGTTGAGAGGTCAGAGATTTTTTGATAAAGTTGCATGGATATCCATTTTCCTGAAATATGTTGTATGGATGTTCTATTTTCATTTACTGCTGTTCCTGGTTGTTGAAGTGTGTTTGGGCTTGTCTAAATAAAGTCCTGAAGATATAAATTGTCACAAACTCTTAAATACCGCTGTACCATTCTGGTCCTTTGAAATCTTATCATCCTGCATAATACTTCAATATACACAGAGTACAAAAGGAGTGGACAAGAGAAGGAAGAAGAGAGAGGGAGAGGAGAAGGCTGTTTGTTTTGGCAACATACCCAAGGTAGACTGGATCAAGCTGTCTGTTTTAAATGCACTGATGCCAGTGCTTATCTATATTATTGCTCTTATCAAAACTTCTTTTAAAAACTAACACCTCAATTGAAAATACAAAAATAATTTCTGGACAGATTTCACCTTCCTACCTGCTGTTGTAATTCTTGCTGATAAGCTAAGGTAGCCTCTCTTGTGGGTTTTGGTTTTTCCTCAGGAAATACTCCCAAACCTTTTGGTCTGGTACTTGCAATGTTTGCTCCAATGTTATTGCTGCATCAAAAAGATTTAAAGAAAGTGTATTTTAAGTGATGTTTTCATCATTTTCCTGTATAATCTTGTCAGCTATAAAAGTGGTCTGTTTTATATATTATGTTAAGTTCTGAAAGCTGGCAATCATTTCAAAATTATATTCATAACTAGAAATAAACAATATAAACTATTGTTTATTTGTACTTTTTTGTACTTACATGGGCACAGGAGGTTTTTGAGTAGTATCAAAAGGGGGTGGTGCAGATGAAGGCTGTGTCCCACCTGCACCATCTAAAATAGCAAAAAATATCCAAAATGTAAATCTCAGATGTATAGCAAAACATAATATACATATTCTGAAATAATAAATATTAAATATTATCATCAGAAGCATGGTGATACTGTTAATAGGCTGGTAAACACTGCTAGGATTATAGGTAGTCCTCAATTTACGACTAAAAGTAGGACTGGAATTTTCATCACTAAGTAATTGGTTATAAAGCAAGATGTCACATGACTGTATCGCTTAGCAATCGCTATACCGGCACTTTCCATTGATGTCATTAAAGAAATGCAACCGTTAGCCAAGCACCCACCCCCAATCCAAACCATTCTAGACTTCATCCCTTCCAGCCTCAAGTCTTAGTAAGGTAAGAGACTGCTTCCAATGTCCCCCATGCATCTACCCTCCCCCCATCTCTGCCCTTTTGGCTGTCTGCACCCTGCCTTGTGGGTTGACAAGCAGACCCAGAGCGATAAGACTTTGAGGATGCTTGTCATGCTCCAGAAAGCTGCAGCTGCCTTCACCACCCTAAACTCCAAAACTCCCGATGCCCTCCACTGCTTCTGCTGGGTTTTTTCCTATCTTCTTGTTCCTGCTGTTGTTGAGGCATGCCTGGAATGGCTGGCAGGCCAGGCTGGGACTGCGCTTTGGCTGTAAAAAAACCAAAAAAGCCCAAGAGCAATAGTGAACCCAAAGCTCTTTTGCATCACTCCTGGGTGAGGTTGGGCGGCAAAAAAAAAAAAAAGTCAAAAGCAGCACCAGAGCTTCAGCATGCCAAAATGCCCTTTCACACTCCTGTAAAGCCTCGCCTCTTTTTTTAGCCCCCCCCCTTTTTTTTGGCAGCACAAAGGGGCATTTTATTGCTGTGAGAGCAGCAGTTTTGGCTTTTTTTTTCTGCAGCTGAAGCATGGCCCAGCCTGGAGTCCAGGAGTGTGACACAAATGAGCATTTTGGAGCACCACAGCTTTGAGTTGCTTTTGGCTTCATTTTTATTTTTTTACAGCCAAATCCCAGACCTAGCTCCACCCAGCAGCCAGGTGGTAGAGGACAGATCGGGGGCAGGGGGGCAAGGGTGGGGAGAGATGGGAGAAGATGAAGTGCTCTATGTTCATAAGTGCTGGTAGGCTGTCAAGTGCCTGAATTTTGAACTTGTGACTATGGGAGTGGTGGGAGTGGTGCTGCAACATCTGTAATTTTGGGTATGGATCATACATCCCTTTATTTAGCACCATTGTAACTTCAGTCACTCGACAAGCATTAATGGCTCTATAAGTCCAAGGTGATCCTACAGGGATCTGGTCTTGGTTTAGTATTATTCAACATTGTAATTAATAGCCTGTATAGCAACACTAATGAGTTGCTTATCAAATTTGCAGATGACACTAGAAATTACTGTTCAACGCCGTCCAAAACAGAATGAGATTGAAATCTAATTTAGACGTTGGAAGACTGAATTAAGAGGAACAAGAAATCTTTCAATAAGGAGAAATGAAAGGTATTACATTTAGAGAGGAAAAAGACAAGGCATCCATACAAAATTAGTGATATGGGGTTTAGCAGCACTATGTCAGAGAAGGACTTGGGTGTGGCCACTGACAAGGAAAATATGAGTCAACATTATGAGCTATTAGAAGAGCAAATGTAATTCCAGACTATATCAGAAGCAGCACTGTATCAGAGACATATGAAGTTCTCATTACCTTGTACTCTTTACTATTAAAACCATATCTGCAGTAATTTGTGATTCTAGGCACCACATGTCCAAAAGGATATTGGCCCAGATATGGGGATCAAAATGCGCCATACAAAGAGAAGCTGAAGGCCTCTAAAACCATAACCCACCCACCCCCAAGCCTTCCCCCTGCCTTCACGACAGCACCCATATGCCCATTATCTGGGACTTCTGCCTCTTCCTGCTTAACAACCTGTGCGTCCTGGGGTTACACCAGGATTACATTTGTTAGCTAATTGGGATTATAATTGTTAGCTAAGTGATGCAGTGACAATGTCACACTTTACAACTGCATCACTTAGTGACAGCAATCCTGATCCCAATTGCCATCATAACCCAAGGACTACTATACTATTTTTTAATTCCTCAAAGTTAAATGTATCAGAAGAAATATTTCTCAGAAGGCACACTGGCAGAACAATTTTAAATAGAGGAACAGCTTGAAAAAGCTGTTTTTCTTCTCCCATGGTATGGGAAGGAGGGTAAAAGAGAAAGCTGAAAGAATTATCATCAAAGCCACCACAAAGATTTGGGGTGAGGTAAGCATTGCTTGGGAATTTTTGAATCCAACTTGCATTTCTATATTTCCATAATTCATCAATTCAGTAACATTTATCCATGAAAGACAAGCTATATCTTATCACTCTAAAGAAAAGAATAAAATAAAACTTACAATATGCGAGGCTGGGATCCAAAGGATTTCTGGTGCCATAGAAGTAGTAGGCATCATCATATGGAGTTCTATAACTATCAGTCAAAATTGGTGGTGGATGGGGTGGTGGAAGGGGGGCAATTCTAGACAAAAAAGATGAGGAAACTTTTTAAAATAGTACAGAGGAACTCTTCATCCATAAACATGTTCCAGTTAGGCTCTAGTTGAGGCAGCACTATCTCTGAAGAAATAAATTGATGTATTGGGGATTCTTCCAGATAGGCCATTACTGTTAGAAGAGAAAATAGAGGCCATGGCTAGGATGGCTTTGCCCAGCTTAGTCTACTAAGCTACTTGTGCTTCTGTCTGGGGCAGGAAATTCTGATGATGGGGAGCAATGACCACAATATCACATGATCTGGCGACTCCTGTAATGGAACTACTGTTGAAGTTGACTTGGAAGCTATAGCTGATAGAATGCAGCAGTAGACTGAATTACTAAGAGAAATAATACAGAAGATAAAGCACTTAATTAAGCAGCAGTTATTTTTCCATAAAATTAAATAACTGACCTCATGGAACAAATCAAAATATTCCCAACAAATATTAATGAATAGCCATATTCAAAAACAGATATATTTTTGAAATTAATCAAGGAAAATGCAGATATTATAGGCCCTCAAGAAACACATATGAATTTAAAGCAAAAGGGAATCCTCTTCCCCAGTTCCAGCACTGTTCACCTACTTGGCTCCAACACCAGTCTTAGTTGTTCCTCAGTTGTCACAGCTTTGTGGCAGCCATCTTTAGGCTGCCTCTTCTTCTTGCCGTGGCTGAGAGGGAAAAAGAACCCTGGGTCAGACAGGAGAGCTGCAACTCTCCTCGACCTCACAGGGTGCCCTTCTTTGCTTCTTTGGCTCCTCTCAGAGCCCACAAACAAGGAGAAGTCACCATAGGGAACGTGGAGATCTGTTCCCTGTGTCTGATATTGCCGTGACATCAACCGGAATTTAAAATTATCTGCTCAGAATTATTTGTTAAAGCGGTGTTTAAGCATTCTGAGAAAATATCAGATCGGAAGTTAAAGGTGCAAGAGAGAAAAATAATAAATTTTGAAATATACAAAAAATTGGACTCTTAAACTGGGAAGACATGGTACTAGGAAGGCATTTTAAAATGCTGGAATCATTTACTTACAAAACTTACTCTGCTTTTATAATTGTTTTTACAACTAAAATGATGATTGACTAGTGGCAATACTGAAATTTAAGTTGAGAATGCCACCTGCTGACGAAAGGAAAAATTACAAGTCTGGGAATACCTATATCTGTGATGGTTAACGTTTTTGCCATTGAGTGCAGGAGGGAAGGTGGGGGGGTCGCGTGCGTGTGCATGCCCACACCCATAATTCTATGTGCCCCACCCCCGCGCATGCAGCCCCCCC
>JANHZT010001392.1:56631-68400 GCA_032468215.1 Stegonotus admiraltiensis
TGGCCTTATTGCCATGCGCTCAAAAGCCTGATTGGGTTTATTATCAGGGGATGTCTTATTTTGGGGGAAACAGGGTATCTAATATATCAATTTACACTATTAAAATTAACTACTTCTAAAAAGATTTTCAATGTTTTGGAAAACTGTCACTGGACATTCTTCTATACATATTGGGGTTATTATCTTTACTACCGTATCATCACACAAAGACAAAGCACATACTGAAAATTCAGCACAAAAGGATTTAAAACATCTGGATGTAGATTTTTTTAAAAACTAGTTGTTAACCAAGTTTGTTCTTCCTGCCATTACCTTATGAACTATCATATATACATGATATTAGATATGATGTAAAACATAATTTTCTGTTAATTCATCTTTTGATGTTAGTGTTAATTATACACTAAAATTATTTTTCTATTTCTCTAATCCAAATTCATCTCACTTTTTTGTACTGAAGATATAAATATTCTTCTGGGGTTTTTTTCAACTGCCTCTATTTTTCAGACATTATCTTCTCTTGTTCCCTTCTATTTTCAGCTGCTTCTTCAATATTTTTATCTTCCATTTATCTATAAGTAAAATCCCTCTAACATATTTAATTTAGATAGATATATCACTCAGTCCGTTTTCATTTGTCTGAATAATGCTGATTGGCCTGCAGTTCCTTAAATATTGTCAAATAACACATCACAGCAATGTTAACTAAACGTAAATGAAAATTTGAGGTAGAGGTTCCTTCTACGTCTGGTGTCGGTAAATAAAATAATTAAAATATTTAAAAGTTAGGGTCATGTTTCATATACACCAAAAATATACCCAAACATAACTACCACCAGCAATGTTTTTAAAAGTCTTACATATAGTGATTGGTTGTTTAACAACCATTTGCAGTCGGGCCAGTCATGATGCTTTAAGGTTCATAAAGCATGTCCAGACATAATAAAAGGTTACACTACCCTCAACATGCCTGCATTTTTCCAAGTGACCTGTGATCATGTGATCACCATTTACAATCTTCTTTGCAGCCTTTCAGAATGCAAGATTCACCAGGGTTTCCTCTCCAGAGGAGAAAACACTAGCAAATGTATCATTTTCACAGTGGTTTGGAAGGCTATTTTATGGATTACAGTACAATGTACCATAAACTCATATAAAATATAGGCTTATAGTACACATTAGCCTAAAATGCGTTTGGCTAGTTTTTGATTAAATTAAACTAAGTATTCATCTGTTCAAAATACAATTTCTCCCTTTGATCTTCCAACCAAACTCCTTTCAAAGCAGCTTCCAAAGTCTATTTCCAATCATTTTTTTTCATCTTTTATTTATTTTATTTATACAAAATATAAAAATTCAATTTCCATCAAACAGTGTGTGATCTGGGTACATTGTTTTAAGCAGTCATAATACACATATTTGTTATAGTATTCTTCACAATAATATTAATAATATAATAGCAGTAATACTTAACATTTATCTTCTTTAACAACTCTCAGCTTTAACATTTCCTCTTTTTATGTCTCTTACTTATTGACATAGATACTTTATATGGCACCTAATCTACATGACGCTACATAGCAACAAATTTTAGAAATTAATGTGTTCAGTTCTTAGGAAATTTAGTTTTAATGTATTTTTGTTTCACAAACCAGCACTTAAGTTTTAATAAGATAGTTTCTTACTTGTGAAAGGTATTGCCTGTAGTCCTGTCGAAGTTCTTCCTTTAGTTTGTGTTTTTTATGTTCATAATCCTCCCCCAGAGGCAAGCTTAAGCCATAGTCTACAAAATACAAGGCGTTTCTTATCAATGGTCCATGCAAACAATATTCCAGTTAACAAACTTGAGAATTTATACAAATAAAGGTAATTTAATATTTCTATTACCCTATAAAGGAAACTCAATTGAAAAAGTTCCAGTTTTAAAAATTATGCAGGAATTTAAAATGCACTCTTACTACAGTGTGTTAAGGATATAAACATAGCCTTTAAATATTTTAAAACAGGAAAGAAGATCAATAAGAGCTTCTTGAGCAATACAATACTGTATATAACCATCATGTAGGCTTACTTCACTGAGAAGATGTATCTGACACAATTTCCAAGCTATATCCAACATGTATGGAGAATGAGTGCCTTAGAGGGAGACCACAGCTGTGATATAAGGATATCTGCAAGAGGGATCTAAAGGTCTTGGGAATGGATATCAATGACTGGGAAACCTTGACCTCTGATTGTTCAGCTTGGAGGCTAAAGACGCAGCATGGCCTTCTCCAATTAGAAGAGACAGTAGTTGGCAGGCTGAGGCAAAGAGGCAGTCCCGGAACCAGCAAAATCTGGGGGCTGGGCAGGGGACAGAATGTATCTGCCTTCAGTGTGGAAGGGATTGTCACTCTTGAATTGGCCTTTTTAGTCACACCAGATGCTGTTTTAGGACCTCTTTCCAGAACACGATACCATAGTCTTTTGAGACTGAAGGTTGCCAATTAAAGATCCAGCAAGTGTATTTTCTACAGTGTGTTCAGAAACCATTTTAGTCATTGTAGATATAAAGTATCTTCGGTCAACTAATTTTTTCGATTACAAAATTGAAATAGGATATAACGACTGGAAGCAATAAAGTTCCAATGCAATACAATTCCAAGGGTCACAGGTTCTTCACCTGATTCCTTCAGTTCCCTTACACATATTCTACAGAGTGGATTGCAACTCAGCAGCAAAGTACATACCTTGTAGAAAGGTCTATGCTCAATCCCTGCCAGAATTTGATGTGAAATATCTGTGCCAAATATCCTGCTGACCTGCTACAATTCTATTTATCAACTACCAGTTGCAAAGAGAGTTGAGCCATGTTGGTAGTATGGGTCAGGTAATTATCATTGAAACTAAATGTCGATGGAGATTCTCAGTCATCCAAGTGTGGTTGTCCCAAAAGTGCTTTTTTCCAAAAGGCAACTGTACTTTTTTTTTTCCTTAAAGAAGTTTCGCTTCTTATCCAATAAGCTGCTTCAGATCAAGCTGCAAAAGCTTCTTGGATGAAAAGCAAAATGTCTTCAACCAAAAACGAAGACCAGTTGCCTTTTGGAAAAAAGCACTTTTGGGACATCACTGAAACTAGTAACCAATCTGCATCTGTTACAAGCAGCTGGGCTGAAGGAATTAATAAATACCTAGTGCATCTAGCTCTTTTTTTTTTCTTCTGTTCAGTTTTGTCCGATTCTTGGAGACTGCCTGGACCCAATCCCTGCAGTTTTCTTGACAAGATTTTTCATAAGTGGTTTTCTACTGCTTCCTTCCTAAGGCTAAGATAAACTGGCCCAGGGTCATACAGTTGGTTTAGGGCCTAATGCAGAACTCATGGTCTCCTAATTTCTAACCTGATGAATTAACCACTATAGCAAACTGGCTCTCTGTTCAAAATACCAATTTCTCCTATTTTGTTTAGATTTTCTTCTCCAAAAGCAATCAGAAAAATAAAAATAAACATATTTTGGTTGAGTCATCCAGCTGGCTTTAAGAATAGATTCCATGTAATCCAGCTATTTAAATAAAAAAACAAAAGCCACAATTAACAAGAGCAAACCCTAATATCAGAACCTCAGATGTAAAGTTATGGAACTAGTCATAAAGACAATCTGCATCTGTTCGATTTATATAGCTGCCAATCTCACTGTGTGATTCTGGGCAGTGTACAGAAAGCAACTGGTTAAAATAATTAAAACATTAAAAACTTTTAAACATAAATAGAAATAAACATTATGTATGTTTACATAATTAAACAGATTATACTCCTTTAGCTCCATTAAACTTAGTGGATCTGTCTTGCACATTAGTATGACTTTGATTAGACTTTATAATGTCAATGATCAATTATATTTTTAAGAGGCAAAGAAACTTTTCTGGTATAAAAAAAGTAGGAGAGGAATAAGATGCTTAATATGACAGGAAAATACGGAGTATCTCCAAGGTCGCACAACATTTAAACTTTAGGCATGTTGGGCATGAGCTATAGCTTATTTTAAAAAAATATACAACTGAGACTATTTATTTGGGAGGTTGCTTGAACCTCATAATGCACTATATACCATGATAAGCATATAACATAACAGCAGCTTATGAGCATTGGCCCTCTATGACATCATGGAAATATTTTTAACAAGGATAACTATAAGAGATCCCTACAGATTACTGGAAAGCAGATAGCAGAAAGCAGATATACACTTTTTTAAATACACTGGTTTCTTTTCAATGGCAGTTGGATTTCATAAATTCCACGATCAATTGCTTGGTAATACTGTATATACAAATGTCTTCCTAAATACTAATGGCCTCTTTTGTACTATTATCAATATATTGCAACTATGGAGCATGTCTTAATGACCAATATTATATGTATTAGTTAATTTAACCTGACAGCTACAGTCCTGTTTTGGTAAATAAAATATGCTAAATTTTATATGCTAAATAGGTTAATAAGAGGTTTACAGTACGCAGGTACAGCAGTACCTACTACGCAAAAAGGGAACTTTCATTGATATATATTTTTTCAAATAATAATGCAACCAGGGAAAATGTTCACTAAATTATCCTTATTTATGAAATTTCCAAATTCCTCAAGCTTGTAACAGCTGGTATGTTAGACTACAGCTAGTTTGACTGAAAAAAGTGATTTTTACCTTCTAAGGTCAAAACATTTACAAATCAAAATCCAAATATGGAACACATACTCTTTTTGGTGCTGTCATGGTGTTTTCCCAGGAGGCCTCTGAGGGTAAACTACATTTAATTGTTATTTTAGGTCACTTCTAGTGATGTCATTTTTACCACTGCCAGACTACTGACAACACCAAATACTTTTAAGCATACATATGTTCAGCAATGGTAAATTGCAAAAGTAAGTGTGTGTTTGTGATCTTTTGGTATAGAAAATAGAACAGTTCATATATGTATTCTTCCTGATCCTTTAAATTATCAAAGTTTTTTAAGGAGAAGAAGTAAACAAGAGAATTGTTCTGATCTCAATTAAACACCAAACAGAAGTTTTATCATGAATACTGTATCAACAGATGGACATTCTATATAAACTTTGTTTCAATATGGCAAAATGTAAGAATGTACACATTTTCTGGCAAAGAGAAAGGGCTGGATGAAGAGGAAATAGAAATGGCAGAGCAAAAAAGTGGTATTAGATGAAAAATTAACAGGCTCTTTTTCCAACCGCTGTTTTATTAAGAAATCCAGCCTCTTCCATTTAATTTTTTGTCACTGTTTTTTTCTTCTCCAATTATGTTACATAAATTATATACATAAAATGTAATTAATATAATATAATCAATATTCCTCTCATTTGTATTAAAATTAATGGTTATTAAATTGGAAAAGACAGGATAGATAAAAGGGAAAGAACTCTTGGACAACTTGTTTCTTGATTTTAATCCATGTGCAAAAACATCATATGCGATTATTTTGACCTGGCAGCAAATTTTATGCCTTTTCAGTAGCCTACTTTCCTAGATGTTTTTATATTCATGAAACAAACTTTGGACAAGTATTATTTATCTAGAATTTTTAATTTCTGAAATATATATAGATTTTTGCTTTAACATTCTGCCAGATAGACCAGCATTTTATCATTTTATCAGATGATGAACTGAAATTGAGAGAAAGAGTAATTTGTAAATAGCCATACTTAGTGAATCCAAGAATGTCAATATGAGCAGAAAATTCCACAATCCATGCCATTGAATATTGACATTGACGTAATTGCTTGCTACATGGAGCATGTATATATGTTATGAGTCTAAGTACCAACTACAGGCAGTCCTCCACTTACAACAGTTCATTTAGTGATTATTTGAAATTACAACGGCACTGAAAAAAGTGACTTATGACCATATTTCACACTTATAACCATTGTGGTATCCCCATGTCATGTGATCAAAATTCAAACACTTGGCAACTAACTCGTGTTTATGATGGTTGCAGTGTCCCAGGGTCATGGAATCACCATTTGCGACTTTCTGACAAGCAAAATCAATGGGGAGCCAGATTCACGTAACAACCATTTTACTAGCTTAACAACTGCAGCGATTCACCTAACAGCTGTGGAAAGAAAAGTTGTAAAATGGAGCAAAATTCACTTAACAAATTTCTCACTCAGCAACAGAAATTCTGGGGTCAATTATGGTCATAAGTTGAGAACTATCTGTATTAGACCATTTTCTAAACCTGGCTTTAGACAAACAGCACCTACACCTTTCCTTTTAAAGAACTGCAAGGAAAATGTATGTAGGTTCTATGTACCTAAAGTGCATTACTGATTTGTCAGAAAACAAAATATAAAATTCATTACTAAGCATCCTATACATTGAAATCAGCCTGCATTTTGAGGAGGAGGAGTTGCTAAGCTAAGATTAACATACAACTATGGTAGCACTTCTTTTTACAAAATGAGCGTAGATATTTTTTCATCAGCTACTTTGTTGGTATTAATATCTATTCCAATTTCAAAATTACATTCTTTCTGAAAGATGGACAAATTCAAAATTTAAAGCCACAGTTTACTTTAACATTAATTCTAAAAAATGTATTTTCCATATTTACTTTGTAATTAATTTAGTACAGGTTTCCAAAATAATTCCTGTAATAATCTCAAATGTCATTCACAAGAAAACAAATTCATCACAAATGGCAGTTACAAAAAATAGCATATAGCAGAATAAATTAAATTTAAACAGAAGAAAGGCACATGTATAGGGAACTGCTGTTGCTAAGTAACAACTAACCCTCTGATAATATCTATCACTAAGCCCAGGTTGAAAAAGAACCTGGAGCATATATAGACAAAAATTGAAGTACCCCAAAGAATATGGTAAAACGAAGTAGTTGTGCACATAGAGCTGGCCAAAAGTAGCAAATAAACCTGGAAAAATTGAACTGCTTGATTTAACTGGCAGACCTGCAGTTGTAAATCATCACTTTAAAAGGACTTGCCCAGCTCTCATAATATTAAAGCCACAGTTCATACACCATAGTATATCGCAGAGTTATTTTTTATTTATCTTTTATTTGTTTTACAGAATTCATAGTCTGCTTAAACCCAGAAATTTTGAAGTAAATGTAAATTTCCAGTTGTCCCTATAGGACAGGCAGGATCATGTTAGTAAGTCATGTTAATACCTTCCTGATAAAACCTAGAAATACTTTATAGGGCCTTCTAGGTAATAATAAGCATGCTAAATTGCAAACAGAAGTCCAGTGCAGTGACCCCCAAAAGAGGTTTTCTCTGATAACAGTCTAGTTTCATGAATCAGAATCAAATGCAGCCTCTGAATCATTTTTAAAGCAATGCCATGTGCAATTTTGCTATATGATGATTAAGTCTGAGTTACCATTGCCAAGCCTCCCTTGCTATAGTTTCCATTGCTATTCCAGATGGAGCCATAAGTCAAGACACAGACCTGTTCTTTTGGGGGACCCTATCTTCATCTTAAAGCAGCCACTGAAACCGATATTTCTGTCAAGATGTTTACAAACTACAAACACTTCCATCTTGCTACAGCCTAATCTGAACATTCAATCCCTTAAACCTCTGACCTGAAGTGGCAATATACGGCTAAATATCATCAGTATACTAAGGATATTTTACTCCAAAGAATAAATGACCAGACAGGCATTAATTAACATGGGAAGGATAAACAAGTCCTGCAGTCTCATATTGAACCAACTGCTCTTCCTGCAATGACTGCAGACTGGAAGAACCTGCTTGATAAGTTTGGAACAGGGTCCATGGTGGACTTTAAAAACCAAGTGATATCACACCTTCCCTCAAAAAAAGGCATTAACCATCTTGCACTGCAAAGCTATCCATTATGCACGAAGTATGACATGCCATTTTGGCTTATCACCACATCATATTTAAAAATTTAGCTTAAAATATTTTGAACCTATGATAACATAACAAGGATACTAGGATAAATTCAACCTTTAGATAATATAATCATTTCCCACTGACTGCAACACAATAACCATTAGAAAAAAATAATACCATGCAAAGCAATATGTTGACTATTCGGTGGGATGTTTTCTTTAGCCATGGAGATTAATAATTCACTAGCCTTTGAAAGTTTCTCTGCACTTTTATTCTGAAAAAGAAAAAATGATAAGGTACAACTAACAAATGTATGCAAAAAGTATAAAAAATGCTATTCGGAGTAAGAAAAAGCATAAAAACCATAAAACTAGCTTTTGGATGATTCTTCATCCCTCACCCTTCCAAGTTTTGGCTTGATAGCTAGGGTTAATGGAGAAGTGGGGAAAACAAGTTCAGTCATTCTCATATTTTTGAAAAGGAGATTGATCTAATAGAGCAAGATAGTCCTGTTTTCTTGATATATTAGGTTCCCCCCTCCCAAATGCATTAACAATGTAAGCTTTTGAACGGCATAATTTTGAATCATAAGAAGAGGTAGTCAGCTAACTGTATAGAAAAGAGGAGTATGTATATTATATATTGTTCCTCCCCTCTGTGAAGTTTGTAGGTATGATGGTCTAATATGAATTAAATCACAATTTATATAATCATTTGGACAAAGGTCTGTAAGAGTCTTCAACCTGAACTATAGAAGCAGAATTAAAGGAACAGGATTCTGTTAATTTATTTGTTTTAAAATAAAATCTTACCTGCATCTCCATGTATGGGGGATCATTTTCAAGTTTTGCCTTGTCCTGTAACAATCTGGCTTTGTGGTCTTCAAGGAACTTGTCTAGATTCTTAGCCATCATTGTTTACTTCTGGAAATGATAATCTAACTGAATATAGTACCTAATGGATAAATAAAAGAAACACTATTTTATTAGATGCCTAAATTTGCTTAATCAATATACAGTCTGTTTGGTTTTTTGAATCCCATAGTAATTTGAAAGAAACCCCTTAAACCCCTCTTTAACCTCTCTTGGACAGAGAGGATTGCTGGTTTGAAAGAGGGGTTAAAGAGGCCCTTTATGTCAGAATTGAATAGCCCTCTCTCAACAGAGAGGGAGGAATACAATATCATCTACCTCCAATCTACAACACAGTCCTTTCAACAGTTCCAAGAAGGCTCCACACCAATTTAGTTTAGTTAGTTTAGTTTATTCAATTTGTATACCGCCCTTCTCCCGAAGTACTCAGGGCGGTGAACAGCCAACCATAAAAACATACAATACAAAATATTAAAAAAAAACCCGATTAAAAGCGACAAATTTGAATTTGGCCCATATTAAGAACCCCAATACAAACATATAAAAACCTTTAAAAATTAAGTTTACGCCAGCCCTGCACGGTGAAATAAAAAAGTCTTAAGGGAGCGACGAAAGGTCCGGAGATCGGGAAGCTGACGTATCTCTGGAGGAAGCTCATTCCAGAGGGCCACCCAAGTGCACCACTCAAGTGACCCTGATGACAGATAAATCTCCAGGTGACCTTAATGACCTGCTAAAAGAATGCAAATGACCAGCTGTCTGCAAGGAGTATAAATCCTTCCATTCCCCAACATCTAGTCAGAGCTGAAAAAGCTTCTGGGATGAGAAGTGAAATGTGTTCAAAGAAAAACTAGAAAGTCCAGTTCCCTCTTGAAAAAAAAGTACTTTTGGTGCTACCAAGGCTGGGGTTATCAAATTGTGGGTTGCAATCTCCAGAGGTCACAAGTAATTGAGAAGAATTGCATTTTAAAAAATGCTGATCAAGTTTGTGCAAACAAAGTGGGAGTGTTTTAAAACTTGTTCGTGATGTCTGGACACACATACTGTGGGTCTGTTCATATAAAATATGGAGTAAAGCCTAAAGCAAATTTTAAGAGATGGCTAGGCTTAAAGAGGTCTACCTTCTGTCAGAGCTATCTGCCAATCACAATAGTTTTCTTTTTTAGTTTCATTCATAAAACAAAGATGTATTATTTTAGAAGATCACATGCACACTTTGAGATAACCCCTATATTTACAGAAGACATCTAATAAAAACTTGAAGTAAAATTAGTTTATTATGATGCATTCTTGACAAACTAATAAGGATTTCTACTAAATATCCCACTGTTTTCAGTAAATTTGTAGATTAACTACTGGGTGATCTCCTCTAGTCTTTCAAGCAATGGATTGCTGAATGATATGTAGCTTCCTAAGGGTAGTATTTTCCTTTCTCTAGTACTGTACTCCCATATTTTATCCATTTTCCAGAATTTTTCAAAGATAGTGAACAGAGGTTTGCTTCATCAACAAAGTTCCCTCACTTCATAAACTATCTTATGTTACTTTTCTTCTTTAAATCGATGGCTCAAACATCACATAAAAGTGGCCTATCCAACTTCTTTAAGTACAAAAGTACAAATATTCCTTCAAAATGTTTTGATGAAGCCACAGGACCATGAGATGAAAGCGGCAGAGAAACACCCCCCCCCAACAATATTTCCAATTGCAGCTGCCATATTATGGGAGTGTTTCCCTTTCAAGGCTGGGTTAACAAATTCACTGTTAGCCTTCGGGAAATGAAGAATGGATTTCTGCAAAAGAGAACATTTGGAGAACGAATCACCACTATGTTTGCATTTCCCCCATTTGCATTAACTTGTATTTTTACACCTGATTTTTATATCATTCTGATGGCATCTTATGGTTACATATTTTATAGTTTCATGATGTCAATCGCTAGGATAAGATTCCAGCAGCCAAGAGGCACACTAAGCAGATGACCAGAAACTACGGATATCCGAAACATCTACTCAATCCATAGAAAACGACACCGAACCAAGCGAGCCGCTCGCAGTTGAGACGGAAGCGCAAAAAAGCAGCTTAAAGTTTCCGCCAGCCCTGTCGCTTTAAGAAGCCGGACGGCGTTGTTAGGCAACCGAAGTACAACAAAACCTGCGGCCTCCGAGGAGCTTTGGCAAAAGCCGACCGGCCACGCAGCGTCTCCATAAAGCGCCCGACTTTCTGAGGCGAACATCTGGATTTAAAAGGACAATTCTACGGCCAACCCCCAACCCTTCTGCCACCCTTCTCCAAACCCCTGCGAGATATACAAGGGAGCTCCCTTCACCCCGGCCCCCACTGCTTGCCGCTTCGGGTCCATTTTTAACCCTTCCCCACGGGGGGGGGACGAGGGGGGAGGGGGAGGAAAGAAGAAACGAGCTTTCTCGGCGCGCGCTTGTACCGGACTAGTCCTAGTCCGCATGAGCCTCCTTTGGGGTTGCAGCGACCAGTTCTTCGGAACTGTCGTTGCCCGAAGCTCACCTCCCCTGCCGCTCGCTCAGGAAAAGGCCCAGGCGCCGGCGGGTGGTCTAGCAGCGGCTCCCGCCGATTTTCCTCAGTCTCAACCGAAGCTTCTCACAGCGCTCCGCCTTCTCGGGGAGGAACCGAAAAAAAAGGGAGGGGCGGGGGGGTTGGAAATAGGCTGCGTACCAACGGGCGGCCTCTGCTGCCTGGAGTCAAAAGCGCATCCGGATTTGTGAGAGAACCTCTTGGGTCCTGTGCTACGTTGTGGAAATGATGAAGTCTTTTGGGCAGCCTTTAATCCGTTTGCAGCTGTCTGGCGCTCTGTGCAAGCTCAGAAACCCTCTTGCCAACAGGCATAACAGAGATTCCAACACTTTTTTTTTTTGGACCATCAGTCAATCTTGACTTCTGGGGACTGCCTGGATGACTCCCTGCAGTTTTCTTGGCAAAACTTCAGAAATCGTTTATTATGGCTCTTTTTAGACTACATCAGAGTGAAACACCCACCCACCCAGCCCCAGT
>JANHZT010001392.1:68644-79358 GCA_032468215.1 Stegonotus admiraltiensis
AAGACAGGTTGGCTGACTCAGGAATTCTGGGAGTTGAAGTCCACAAGGTGTAAAAGAGCCAAGTTTGCCTACCCCTGGTCTAGGGTCTGACATCTCAAAAGTGCTGCAATGATGTGAGAGTGAACTGCAAGCCTGCAGTGTAGATTCTGATCAAGTGCTGAGATCTTTCAAAGTTGTAACAAGCTGGTATGAAGAAATATGTTGATTTTGTTAACAAACCTTAAATAAAAGCAAACAGGTTCCTTGGTAAGCAGCTGAAAGCCATGTGTGAGAGCGTCCAGGTTTTTTTTTTTAACCTTTAAATAAATGTGTGAATGCAATTATTAACTACAGTAGTTGCAAAGATGGGATAGACATGAAAACCTAAGTCAAAATATGACAGTTATTATAAAAAGTTGCTATCTTATTATATCAAAAAGGCTAAGATATTTTGATCACTATTACAAAAACCAAAGCTAAATAATTATCTGGGATAAAGATCAGAAATATTTTACAGGAAAATAACTGGAAACATTCTGTGAATGCTATGGTCCAACTTCACTCCATAGGTGGTAACTAATGCACACATTCCCATCCAGCCATGGCCAAGAATTCTTCAATTCCCAACATATCTGGAGGGCACCAAATTAGGGAAGATTCTTGTCTCATTTAGCTATCAATATATCTAAAATGCATAACAATTACCAAATCACATTTGGCCCAGCTTTTCAATTTTATAAACTTTCAGAGTCTGTTCTGCACGTGTCCTGTCTTCGCAGAGATGCAGTCATCATCCATAGTCCATATTTAAATACAATGGAGAAAGGCTGCCAGCAGCACACAGAGATCTCTTAGATCTATGTTTCTGGAACTCAGCAATTTGAACTTCAAGTGCCAATATTCCTCGGAAGTGGCATACTGGTTGGGGAATTCTGGGAATTGAAATCCATACATAAAATTGCTGAGACTCAGAAACACTGTTTTGGATGGCCTGGGGCTCCCTGGCGCGCGGAGTAAACCAGCAGAAGGCTCTTGGGAGACTAATCCCATCCTTGCCATTAGGGGGCAAGCTGGAGGCTTCGGGGAGCGGGAGGAACCATTCGCTAGGAACGACTGTTCTCCCCTGACTTCCGGTTTGCGCTGTCCGACAGCGGACCGGGAGGTTCCTCCTGCCCGAGGCGGTTCACCGGGAAGCAGAGCCTGCTTTGGCTTGGCCTGACAAGCCGGCGAAATGGCGACTGCCGGCCCTTCGGGGAGCGGGATGGCCCAGAAGACGTGGGAGCTGGCTAACAACATGCAGGAGGCACAAAGCATCGACGAGATATACAAGTATGACCGCAAGCAGCAGCAGGAGATCCTGGCGGCCAAGCCATGGACCAAGGAGTAAGTGGGTGTCGGGGCGACAGGGAAAACCGCCGCTGCCTCTACGTTCCTCGTTCTCTGCCTTGGTTCAGAGAGTTATGCCGGCTGCCGAGGTCTCTGACGGGTCCCGTGGCCGATGCAGCAGCGATGGTGCACTTGCCCCAGAGGTAGCCTGATGCAAGGCGGATCTTGAGAGAATGGGGAGATCCCAAAACGGGACCAAGGAGAGATTGCATTTCTCAGGGCAAGTGACCAGCTGGATAATAGGGGTGAAGGATTTAAATTTAAGAACAGAGATGGAAGTGTAGATTTTGCAGATCTCGGGGGCGGGGGGTAGAAATAATGGGATTTGGCACTCGCATCTTAACAAAAAGTATCTTAACAAATAGTAAAAAATGACATCAGAGATGAAACTAAGGAAAGTGAAGATGGAATTAAATTGGGTGAAGAGAGGCATGCTTATTAGAGGATTGTCGTTCCTATCAAGCAAATGCTGATAACTAATGACATGTCTACTGTGTTTTAATAATATATAGTTAATCCATGTATTTGGGTCTTTCTCTTCTTGCCTGTAACCATGATGCAAACATGTCCTGGCAACCTTGTTTTTTCTGCCGTGATTCCACAACATTGTCTATCTCATCTCTTGCCTCTTACCCAGTTACAAACTATTGTTTTCTTCCTTTAGCCAACAGCAACCTACAACAGTTTTAAAGTATAAAAAATGTGATGTACTTTGCTGATGATTCTGTCTGCAGAGCATCAGATGATCCACAGGAATCAAATAGCAATGAATGCTGAATTAGCCCAAGGGCATAGCACTGAAGCCATTTCCTACATTCATATAAATGCCTCTACTTAAACTCAAAAATAAGGAAAATAAAGAATACTGCAATATGACATTAGATATAAATTAATTAAATAAAAATGTAATTGTGAAACATAAACATTTCACTTTGACAGTTAACAGTATCATTCATTGGAGCACTAATATCGGTCATGATACTGTTTTCATAATACTGTTTTCAAATTATCCAGCATGATATAATATAGAAAATCGGTCTATTAAGAATGCCCAAATCCCACTTTTCTCTTTCTCTCCTACCTGAGGAGAGAGGTCATCAGAGTTCTTCTCATTTGCTTTTCTTTCTCTTTCACTGCTTTGAGAATTCTTCATTTCTTTGCCTAGCAAAGAGATCTTTTCCTCTCCTTGCCCAGCATAGAGATCCTTGCTGAGGGGCAGCAATACCCTTCTTTTCTGTCTTCTTTTACCTCATCCTTCTTTCCCTAAATCAGTTTGAGCCTTCTGGCTCAATATTTCTTGCCCAAGCCTCACATCTCCACTGCCCCAGCTAGTACCATACCACCTATCATAGAGTTCAAGGCTTTTAATTTAATTTGAAAGGCTTCACTCATTTTTTAAACATAATATTATATGAGCAGTTAGGAGCTTCCAGAATATGTTCAGCACAACCTGGCCAATGGCTAACCAGGCCCCACTTTTGCTGGGAGTTCCATAGTGTTGTGCTCAGTAGGGTGTGAGATTCCTGCCAGGCCACATCTTTCTTATTCACATGCCCAGCCTGCACATTTATACAATGCTACCAGCAAGCATGTTTAGAGATCAGAAAGCCAGAACAAAAGCAAGATAGAGATAGGCAATCAGATTGCATATTTTATGCCACTATAGTTTCTGATGTCTTGAGAATAGAAACACTTCCTTCAGCAATGGAGAAAGGCTTTTATTTAAGATGCATGTGCAGGTTATAGACACAGACATTTTTATCTGTGTCCATATATAATATCAAAGCACAGAATATTCAGAACACGGTAGCATATGGCTATATTGAGAAAAAGGAAGGAATTCACAGTTTTTAGAAGTAATTCTATAAATTAGGTATCGGAATAGTTCTTAAATTAAGCAGTGCTTTGAACCAAATTTCCCACATCCAGACCATGCACAATATTACATAAATGTTTTACTGAATTATCAGACAGTGTTATTTTATGGTTTTGCAATGTAGTTCTATTTTATTTATTTAAAATAACCTGCAGCTGGTATCGTCATTATGCTTACAAAAATGATACAGATTACAACTATGGACAAAATAGGAAATTATTAAATTAGAAATAGTAAAAACGTGAATAATAAAAAGTTATTTATTTCATAGCCAGAGCATTGCCAGCTCGACATCACTCCTGTCGGGGCCACCTGTGGTGGCCAAGTGCTAAGGCAGGACTTCCCTCAGACCCTCCCTCACTCATTATAATCCTTCCTTCCTTCCTTCTCTTCTTTTTCCTTCTCTCTTCCTTCTCCTTTCTTCTTCCCCTTTTTCCTTATTTTTCCATCCTTGCTCTCTTCCAATCTTCCCTTCTTTTTCTTTGCTTTTCCTCTTTCCCTTTCTCCTTTCCTGCCCCTTCTTGCATGCTCAAATGCAAAAGGGGAAACATTTCTCCTTTTGTTTTTAGTTTGTTTTGCTAGCTCTCTGCCAGCAAAAACGGAGCTTGGGGTGGCACATGCAGCCCCTCTGGGTCCCATTTTTGGCTGGGCAGCCCCCTACAGCCCTCTGCCAGCAAAAATGATGCAGACCCTCCTAAACTCCGTTTTTGCTGGCAGAGGTACCTTGGGCTGGTCCTTTGCTGTTTCCAGGGGAGCCCTGCGGGCCAGATCTAAAAACCCCATGGGCCAGTTCTGGCCCATGGGCCTTGAGTTCGGCACCCCTGATCTAAGCAGATAGTGAGTTAAATAATTCATAGTCAGTCAATCAATGTCTTTATTAGGACTATATAAATACCCAAAAATAGTTTGTGTTGGGCTCATCACCCAAAATATTACAAAGGGAATATTTTTATGTAAAGGTGAAAAATATTTGTGTGTGGTGAAAACATGAATTTTATGTAGTAACAATCTTATGATGACCTGAAAGAGAAAGGCTTATATGTACACTAGACAAAGTTTTAGTAGATGTCATTCTATTGGATGCCAAATTTCAGGTTACACCAAGAACTGTTGGAACAAACAAATATATCGTAACTGATTCCATTTTTTGGTAGATAGATTCACATCTTAAGTCTTAAGTGCCATCTTATGGTGTTGGATATTTATCATGTTTATAATTTCAGAATTGTCAATTTTTCTTTCCTGAGTGTCTCCCTCCAGTTACACTTTTTGTAACATCTCAATTATCAAAACATTTAAGATACTTTGATATTTCAAAAACTTTAGTATATTTTTGTTCTCTTAAACCTTAATGGTAGATTTTTATATTTTTCTTATAACCTAAAAATAGCCTAGTGATTTTATTCTAATAGAGCCATTATGCTTAAATAATGTATGTGTATTTTTCCTGTTTTCCTTTCTATAATAATTTAGTTGCATTATAAAGATATTTGGTCTTTCCCTTGCAGCCACCATTATTTCAAGTACTGCAAGATCTCTGCTTTGGCTCTTCTGAAGATGGTCATGCATGCTAGATCAGGAGGCAACTTGGAAGTGATGGGCTTAATGCTTGGAAAAGTAGATGGCGAAACGATGATCATAATGGACAGTTTTGCTTTACCAGTGGAAGGCACTGAAACCAGAGTTAATGCTCAGGCTGCTGCATATGAATATATGGCCGCATATATTGAAAATGCAAAGCAGGTAAAACAAGAAGATAAGCTTCTATTTTAGCAATTTAACATTTTAACAATTTAATTAAAGTTATCAGAATTCAGTTGTGGATCCGGAGACACTTAGATGATAATCTTTAAATTGAGCATGCTTTGCCCTTGACCTTAAGTGAGATGAACTTGATTTTACAATGATCACTTTTTGGTGTGGTCATTAAGCAAATCACCACAGGCGGTCATTAAACCAATAATGCAGTAGTTAAATGAATCTGCCTTCCGCCACTGATTTTGCTTGTCAGAAACCCTCTGGAAAGGTTGCAGATATTCATCATGTGAAGCCAGGATGCTGCAAAGATTGTAAATAAATGCTGATTGCCAAGCAGCAGAATTTCTGTTCACTGCACCACGAAGACATTGTGACAGTCATATAATTGGTCATAAGTCACTTTTTTCAGTGTTGTCATAACGTTGAATGGTTATTACTCAATGGTTAAGTTGAGGGCTACCTGTATATTCACAATATATTGCATTGTGATTCTGAATATTCTGTGTAAATATAATCTGCAGTTTGCTAACAATCCCAAAAAATGGAGTGCTTATATTAATTAATTGTCTTTTGAACAATGTGCTTTCTTTCCTCTCCCTTCTTGTGGTTTTGGTTAGGTTGGTCGTCTAGAAAATGCAATAGGCTGGTATCACAGCCATCCTGGCTATGGTTGTTGGCTTTCAGGAATTGATGTCAGTACACAGATGCTTAATCAACAATTTCAAGAACCCTTTGTAGCTGTGGTTGTGAGTATAATATTAGAATTTGTGAACTAAGCATTAAAGTACGCCTGAGAGAAAATTTCTGCAGTATTGTGTGAACAGGGGTTTTGTTTTGTTTTTGCTACTTGCTTAGGTGCTCGTCTGAATGCAGTTTTAAAAATAAAGTGGAGCTTTTCAAGTTAAATTAGTATAAGAACTAGAAACTTCAAACTGATTGTATGCAGTTTAGTACAATGTTTTTAAAATTACTAATGCTGGAAGAATATGTCTATTTGTGTGTAGTTTAAACCAGGCATTAAGAGTCATATGCATACCATATATGTACTCACATGCCAGTTTAGCAGGAGAACAGCAAGTATAAACAAAGGTTTACCAGAGATGGGAAGTCCCTAAAATAATTCATGTACGATTGCATAATAAAATCATACATTTTATATAATAATATTTAACTGCTTTTTAGGAATGTATTGTACATGTTAACTCTTAATACATTTTACAGATTGATCCAACAAGGACAATATCTGCAGGAAAAGTAAATCTTGGAGCTTTTAGGACATATCCTAAGGTAACAACACTATAACCAAAGTTATATAACATAAAATTGGAATTAACTAAAGAAATGACATTTTGCTTGGATGTAGTTCTCAATAAGAAATGGTGGTTATTCTCAGGCTTCCAAAAATATAGCATTATATTGCAGGAGGAGATAATTACATAGAATACTGTATTTTCATTGCATAGAATATTTTCACAGGATAATCTGTTTGTGATCCCAATACATGTCAGTGGTATGTGAATAGTGAGACAGTCATAGCTGAAAGTGACCATTCTCTGTTCTTGGCTTTTTCTGTTGAAATTATCTAGTCTGATTTAGAAAATTCAATTCTGTATCAAAGTCTTTTAAATTTTACACAGGGAAAACAAAGATGTCTTCCTTAGAGAAAAGACAGATTGAACAAGCTGATAGGAAATGTACCTTATGAATTTAGGATTTCCTGTGTTAAAAGTATGTCTCTTTAGCCTTTTCAGAGGCATATGGTTTTCTTGAGGGAAAGCACTTTGTCAACGAATTACTAAAAAGGGCTAATGCAGAAGTCATAAATTACTTATGGAAGCACTTCTTTGTTGTGGACAATTGCAAGAACTGGGGATTATAGCAGAACTTTTGTACAAAAAATAATGTAGTGTGTCCCTTATACCTTTGTCAGAAAAAGTAGAGTGAAAATTTTTATGTGTGCATCAGGGTGTTTTAATTATATCATTCAGGTTGCTTCCTGAAAATTTATAAACTTCTAGATGAAATAGAAATTGAACAAAAATTAATACATTTAATTGATAGGAAGTTGCTATATTTCCATTCCTTGTACTAGTATGTTTTATCTTTCAGGGCTATAAACCTCCTGATGAGGGCCCTTCTGAATATCAGACTATCCCACTTAATAAAATAGAAGATTTTGGAGTGCACTGTAAACAGTAAGATATTATTTATTTATTTGTTTTATTTGTTTAAATTTCTATACCGCCCTTCTCCCAGCGGGACTCAGGGCAGTGAACAGCCAAAATAAAAACATAAAATACAAAAGTTAAAAAACAATTTTAAAAAGTATTAAATAACCTTGGCCCCACAATTTAAAACACCCAGATTATTTTTTAATATAGCAGCTTTCATGGGTGAAAACCAAAATTTTTCCCTACCGATTCTGTGGGCATGGCTTGGTGGGCGTGGCAGGGGAAGGATATTATAAAATCTCCATTCCCACCCCACTTCAGGGGAAGGGATGCTGCAAAATCTCCATTCCCACCCCACTCTGGGGCCAGCCAGAGATGATATTTGCCGGTTCTCTGAACTACTCAAAATTTCCGCTACCAGTTCTCCAGAACCTGTTACAACCTGCTGGATTTCACCCCTGGTGGCTTTGGAATGTTTTCCAGTTTGGAAAGAAAAATACAGCTACTGGTACTTGAAATTATCCAAATCATACAAATATATTACGTTGTAGGTGTGTGCATTGCTTTGTCTTTGCTTTGGAACAAAAAGAGAACAGATATGCATAATTTATTTGGATTTCAATGAAGCTCTTTTGTCTAGGCAAATCTGATTTGCTGAGGTATAGTAGAAAATTTGACCCAAACAGTTTTGATGAAAAAGCATTCAATATCTTTCTCAATGACTAGTTTGCTCACGATTCCTATGCATCAAGCAAACTAACTTGTTCACATCCCACCTTCCCCATTTTTAATTATAATAGAGTAACTCATACACTATTAATCTGGATATGATGCCACTTTAATATCATTGTTCAGAAGATGTGTGTGTATGTGTGATTTTGAACATAAGCTAGTGAACAGAGCTTTGTGCAACCTGAAGTGAAAATTACAAAACATAGGAGAAAAAGTTCTGTTTCATTCTCTATGATACAAAATTTCTTTGTATTTTGAGATACAGTATTCCAGACCCTGAAATATTTTTTCTCTACTTTCTTTCCTGTTTTACCTAACTTTCTAGAACCTCGTAAAATTTTATTAATAACATGTTTTCTTTATTGTATTAATGTATAGTACTCAGTATTTGTGTATATAAAAGCATTCTTAAATATATTAAATTACCATCCATTCATGTCCTTACTTTGAAAAATGTTCTGTATGTCTCCATATAAACATTTTTTTTTAATGAAACAGGTATTACGCTTTAGAAGTATCCTATTTCAAATCCTCTTTGGATCGCAAGCTGCTTGAGCTTTTGTGGAATAAATATTGGGTGAACACCCTTAGTTCATCTAGTTTGCTTACTGTAAGTATTGTGGAACACCTGAACATACAGATGCAGATTACTAACAAACTTTACACACAGTCTTTGAAAGACTCATTTGTGCCTGTAGGCAGAAAGATAAAAGGTCAAGAGGAGGGATTTCATAAAATGGATTACAAAATATACTAAGCGTTGGGGTGTTGCAGGACACAGGTTATATTCTTCAGTTTAACACTAAGAAGTATCAATTATAGAGATAGGTCTGGAGACCACTTTCATATTAAACAACTTCCTTCCTTTCTAACATACTATATTGGTTGACTCAACCTTCCATCCTTCCGAGGTGGGTAAAATGAGGACCCAAATTGTTGCGGGCAATATGCTGGCTCTGTAAACCGCTTAGAGAGGGCTGTAAAGCACTGCAAAGCGGTATATAAGTGTAAGTGCTATTGCTGTTGCTATATCCTTTTTAAAAAAAATATTTAAGATTAAAAATCCTGTTTTGTCCATCTATCATAGACACCATCTGCCTGCAAAGAGATTTCCATCCAATCCTTTTTCAGTATCTCTCTGCAGCTCACAAAAAAATACTCTGGATAGGAGACCCAGTAGGGCAGATTTTGTAGGAACCTGAAAGTTGTGAGAGAGGAAAAGTTATCATATGTTCAAATAAAACAGATGTTTAAGTAGAAATCTTGGGGAATTCTGTGAGTTGAAGTCCACACACCTTAAAGTTGCCAAATGTTAACACTGTTCTGAAGCAAAGTGAAGCTATAGACAAAAACACTGCCCTGAAGCAAAGTGAGGCTGTTGAATAATTCTGTAATTTAACCCTACTCTGTGATAGAAAATAACAAACATTATCTTTTCAGCCTGTAATTAAATTACTTATTCTGTAGCCATCAACTAAATCAAATCATATGCTTAATTTGTTCAATATCATCTTAATTTCTTAATTGTACACACACTTATTTTAATAGCATGGGTCTTAGCACTTTTGCAGTTACCATTAACTAGAGATATGCAACAGTTTGGATCCACAGCAGAAAAGGTGCTTCAGGTGGGGGTAGGGGTATGCTTGCTTCACCTGTCAACACTATGCTGCTTTAAAGAGGTATTGCAGTGGGTACTCTATGTCTCCTCCAAAGTACATTTCTCCATTGTACCTAAACAACTGCACGAAACCATGTAAATTCTGTGTTTAAAATTGACTACTTGCTCAGCCTAGCAGCACTTAATCTATTTTGGTAGATCTTGAAAAAATTATTTGAGGGTGGACCTCTGTAGTATTTGGATGGGAGACAATCAGACTAAAGAGGGCTGTAGACTAGATGGTGAAATTGAAAAGTACACTGAAAGAAAGCAGTATCAAACCCCTATTGCCAGAAAAAAACCCTCTACATGGATATATTGTAGATTTTAAACTTCATTAGTTTCTTTAGTATGGATTGTATAAAATAGCAGCACGTGTGGAAATTGTGTTCATGATAAATCTTTTTCAAATGCAGAATGCTGATTATACAACGGGACAAGTATTTGACCTGTCAGAAAAATTAGAGCAGTCAGAAGCTCAGCTGGGACGAGGAAGCTTCATGCTGGGTTTAGAATCTCATGATAGAAAATCAGAGGACAAACTAGCCAAAGCAACAAGGGACAGGTAAGGTCATCTTCATTTGAGGTTTTGGATTAAGAATAAAATACTTATTGTTAATTGTATGAAATTTTATACTCTAATATTTAAGATACATTGATTATTTTTCTTTGTCAGCATTTAGAGCTCATAGATATGTCTATTTCATTTTTTTTTTCATATCAGCATCGGTTATGAAGCTAAATATTTTTATTTTTTATTAACCAAATGTATAAGCTGCCCATCCCCCTGTATAAGTGACGCTGAATAGCATCAAATATATATGAAGAGAACTGATAAAATAATTTTAATGTATGTATGTAATATATGAAAGTATACTTGGATATTGGGAAAATTGAGCCATTTTTCCATTTGGCAGTAGTCTGTTTAATGAGCTTTTGAGCGGAAAGCTGATTGTTAATCCAAAAGGGGAACTAATTTGCCTCAAGGCAGCCAATGTATGTATTCCATCCAATCATGTGGTTTTAAGAGAACTGCTGCTAGACCATGGACAGTACTTTTTTTTTCTTTGATTTTATTTATATGCCGTCCTTCTCCGGAGACTCAGGGCGGCTTACAATGCGTTAAGCAATAGCCTTCATACTTTTGTATAT
>JANHZT010001392.1:98091-110526 GCA_032468215.1 Stegonotus admiraltiensis
GAAGTTGTAGAAAAAATGCTTTTAAAAGTTTTTTTAAAAAGCCTCTGATGATCATGCGGCTCAGCTGGGCATGGTGGGAGGGAGGGGCGCAGGGATTTTTGATACCGGTTCTCTGAACCACCTGCCACCATCGCTACCAGCTCGGGCGATCCGGTCCGAACCGGGAGCATTTCACCCCTGCCTCAGTTGCCACCGTAAGCTGAAGACTATACTATAGTATGTTTTTGAAACATTATTTAAGATAACTAGATGAAATTTATTTCTGTAGTTTTTTAAATTGGGAAATCAGTTCTGACAGTTTGATACAAAGTATGCAAAAATACTTGGCTCCTTTAACTCTTTGAAGGTCTGGGGGATAAACTTATGAAAATTGTAGGATGGTAACCTTAATTTTTTTTCCACATGTTAATATGCCCTGTTATTATTTTCCAGTGTAGGTAGAAATTAACAGAAACATTTTGACATGTTAGTGGAGGTCTATAAAAGTTATTATTGTAACTAAATACTTTATCCTTAAAGTACTCTTTTATAACATTTTGCCACACAGCCATTCAGCCTTGAAAACTCAAAATGAACAGAAAGACCTATTTGAACCTCATCTCCTTAGACAAATGCCTCTCTAAGCAGCTACTAGAAAGATGTTCTTCTATATTATCATCAGAACAAAAGATATGCTTCAGAGCCAAACATGAAGAAAAATTGTTTTTTACTGCAAATGAAGTGATACTGCACAGTCTAAAATATTTTGTATTATAGATCCAATGTAAGTTTAAGTAAAAAAAAGGTTAAAATAAGTTGACCTTATGCAAGTATGATTTGATATTAAAAGTAGTAGCCATCTTAATTAAACCACTGATTAAACTATCATTTTATCTAAGGTATTGGTGAAAAATCATGAAATTTTAGCTACGTTGACTAGGGCCCAGCAGATTAATAAGAGCTTATAGCCAATGATTTGATATGGTACTACTGCACTGGAAATGGGAAGGGTCTATGGAATTTAGGACATAATATATAATCTGTTCTCTGGATTGATCAGACAAAATACAACATACAATGGTCATATTGGAAAATATATCAACTTTTTCCTCTATTAGAATAACAAGGGTACAAAGAAATAATTTTCATTCAAAGTTTGACTTTTCCAGTCGTAATTCACAAGTGAAATTCAGCTAATGCATACAAACAGATCTAATGCATACAAACAGTCCTCTCTCTGCCTTTGCCTCACTTTAATATCTGCCTTCAAAGATGGATGGAATGTAGCCAGTTTCTTTATGGTCTAATTGCTTTACCATAGCTAGATTAACTATCTACCTGCTGGCATTAGCAACTGCTGTTTTAAAATCAAAGGAAGCCTATTGTAATATGCCAAAAATTAGTTCCTATTAATTTCTAGAAAGGCTTAATCAAATCTCCAATTAAAATATAGCTGGCCACCTCTCCCAGTTAGAAAACCTGTATCTTCTTTTGTGTGTCTTTAGATCTCAATGTAAATATCATGCAAGGTAGAGACATCTCATGTATTGCCCATCTTACATAGTAACCTGGATGCCAATTCCTCTTTTAGTCACCTTGGAATCTGTCTCTCTTCAGCATTCCAATTTCTAGTTTTACATACTACCCATCTATTTTTTTTCTTCTTGACCAATTTCCCTCACCACCACTGCCACTCTTTCTGTGTGAAAACTTTTTACCTGATTCTTTTCCTAAATTCCAGCTACTATCTAGTACAGTTTATGTCAGGTGACAAGATGACAGATGATACTTACTTCTGCCATTCTTCTCAATAGTGCCTGGGTCTATGTGTACAGCCACAAAAGACACATGCAACTATGAGTTGGTATCAATTTTTAACCATCAATGAACAAGCTTTCAGAACTTTGGGATTAAAAATGTTTCCCATTCATGATCTACAGAAGTAGAACCTTCATCCTACGTATGAATAATGAACTCATTTTTAAGTATCATATTTGTGTAGCCAAAATCATAACATGTAGACAAAAATATGGTTTTGGAATATATGACTATGTAACACTAAGATTTAGAAATACATGAGTAGTATTCTCAAAGTAGTTCAAAGAGTTACATTAGTGAGACTAACTAAACAATGAGAATTGAATAGAATTCTGACTCCTTAGTTAATGAGGATCAGAAAAAAATGGAAAAGTATCTGAAAACTTGGTTTGTTATGCAGGTTAGCTTGTTGAAAAACTAAAAAAAATCTATGTTACATGCTGTTTTGCTATAATAAATAAATTTTGGATTTATTTTGCATATTAGTCCATCACATAATGGAATTAGATCATTAGTTAATAATAATGCTAGTATTATAGCAACTTGAAAGTCTTGTTCCGTTTTCACTTACTTCAAGAACAAAACCTGAGATACCCTATGTTTGTGGAATCCGCTGTTACCAGCTCTAAACCTATACTTGATTTTATCAATGTCTTCTTTATACAGATATAAGTATGAACTTCATTTTATTACTTTAATTCATGGGTGTCAAACTCACAGCATCACATGATGTATCATGACTTTTCCCCCCTTTGCTAAAACAGTGGTGGGCGTGGCCAGCGCATGACACATCTGACCCACTGGCCATGAGTTTGACACCCCTGCTTTAATTAATACAAGAAGTTCTCGTAAACATCTGGTCTTAAAACTTAAATCCAACTAGATTAATCTTACTTTCCTACAGACTGCAATTATGAAAAAAAGAAAACATTCCCTAATTGTTTTTCATTGAATGAGAAAAAATAGGATCTGTATTTTAATGTGAAATTTCCAGCCTTCCATAACTTTACTTCAGTAAAATGCAAACAAAAGAAGATGCAAGTTATCTAATAGAGTCAATTTGATGTAATGGTTAAGGCATCAGGCTAGAAACCAGGAATCTATGAGTTATAATCTTGGTTTAACCATGAAGTCATGTAGGAGACTCAGGCTAGTCTCTCCCTCTTGGCCCTGGAAAGGAGGCAGTGGCTTCTGAAATCTTGCCAAGAAAACTGTAAGAGCTAGTTCAGTCATTAGGAATCAACACTGACTCAAAGGCACGTACACAAACAAGTTATTTAACATGACTAACAGTTTAAATTATCCTGAATTCATATTGATTTGTATCACAGTCCTCAGTGCGTTTTGGAAACATAATTCAATTATTTTAAAGAGACATGATACCAAATAAATGTGTTTAGAAAGGTATACTAGTTGGCTTGAATATAAAATATAATTTGATTTATCTCAAATTATAAGCCCCAACATTATTTGTTTAGAAGGAATTAAATTTCCAGTACTTAAAGTTTTGTTGTTTGTTGTTGAAACCAGCATGTACTTTAGGAGGAATTAACATAAGAACACTGTGTCTTTAGGATCATAATATTTTAACAGTATTCTGCACTTTGCACTATGCCTTTTTTTTCGAGAAACTTAGAAATTATACTGCAAGTTTAAACTTTCCATTTTCTTGGCTAGCATAAAGGGTAGCTAATAATTCAGCCCTTATTTTTCTGCCTTCCTAGGACAAAGACTTGATTTATTGTATCTATGTTATCTCACAATCAAAAATCCATTCCCAGTTCTTGGTTGGTATAACTCTACACCCTGCCTATTTATTTTGAATGTCTCTTCTCATTAATGTCTTTGATCTGTAATTCCCAGCCAACCAAATGTAATTTTTCTTATTGTCAGATATCCTCATAAATATATTTGGTTGTGGAACATTTACATGTGTGTGTGCATTAATGGCAGAATCCTAAATCTATGTTCTATGAATCCTGTAAAATTTGCACAATATTCATTATTCATTCAGATATGAATAGGAAATTGCTAAAACTGACTGGCCTATGATTAAATTTACTAACATTCACTATGAGATAGATGATATGTATTAAACTATAGCTAACTCACTGTTGGCTATTTTGATATTTTTATTTAATTATGGATAAAGAAGTGAAAATTTGAAAGAACCAGAAAAAAACTATGGCTTTGCAGTTTGACAAAACAAAGGTCAATATTAGCAAATTCTGAAAATAATAATAGGGAAAAACACTATTGTTTAACCTCTTGAGTCCAATCTTTAAATTACTTCCCTCCAGCAAAAGGTTACTACATCCTAACCTAAACAATTTTCCTGAAGAGTAATTTTAATATTGGTATCTAGAGAATACTGCATAAGCATTGCTTCCATTGTGCAAATGCCTTCCAGGCCTCTACTAGGAAGATGATTAATTCACAGTCCTTGCAACTATTTCCTAGTGGAAAGTGAAATAAAGTGCCGGTTAATGGCTTATTGAGAGTGTCCATTATTGAGAGAGTCAATTCACATCTTGTTTTGCATGATTAGGAAGTCTGGCTTATTGCCAGTTTTTGAATTTATAGCAAGTGTGTAAGAATGTACCTCATAGGTGGGATATTAGCTTGCAAAACATCTTTTCCCCTAGACAGAATAGTATGTTCACATGTGAGATAAAAGTAGAGTATGATTCTGCTTCAGGGACACTGGCCAAAATGGACCAAAACTGACATCAAAACTGGCAATTTGAGTTCAAAGAAGCAGCATATGTGAGGATGCACATCTGGTTTATCAGCAACTTTTTAAAGAAGCTGTATGTGCTAATCTTCATACCAGAGCTCAGCAGTGTAACTCAGTTGTCTAACATTTAACCAGGAATAAATAGGCTTTCTCAACAGAAAACTCAAATAATCTAAACTGGAAGATATACCTTTTTTGTAATATATTATTACAAGCAGAAATTGAGCCATATAAGAGTGACTTATTTGTTATCTGCTATGGAAATAAATCATGACATTTATGTAATTTTGTGTTCAGAGTTTAAACTCTGGTGTTTTTTTCCTGAAGTGATTTATTTTCAAAAACCTCAAAAACCTGGCATTTTAACAAAAATGTATATAGATTTTCTATATCCACTGTATATTGTATGTCCATAAAGTCACAGGAGTTTAGCATTATTCACTTATTTTAGGCATGCATGGAGTTATGCTATTAAGTATATTAGGAAGTCTTCACTGAAATCAATGAGATGGAAAAATATTTAACTGGTTGAATTGTGTCAAAGTGTCCATGATTTGAATGATTGCAATACTTGCTTGGTTATTTTAATAACTTTGTTCTGACATTCCAATAAATATTTAGATAACAAATTTCAACTCAGTAATCTCAAAATTAGATTAATTTCTACTCTTATTAGTTTTTCTTATTACTGATTTACTTATCACTGATTTACATGCAAGCAATTATACTTCATGAAACTGGAATTTTGCTGATCCCATTTCAGTGGCTTTTCTTTCAAATGAATAGGCAACTGTGGACAATAAATGCAAACTTTTTATATATTTAGCATAATTCATTAAAACACAAAGGTAAAATACACAGATGAAATAGAAAGATAGCTATTTCATTTGTAGCAATGAATATAATACTTTTGTCTATTTTGATACCATTGTCTATAAAAGGAAACACTTTAGAAAATAGAAACTAAATGGAAGGAAATTATACTTAAAAGAATGAAGTGAATTAACTTTAAATTTCACTTATTTGATGTGAATATCAAATGTGTATATGATACTATCACATAAATATTATATGCTGTTTATCTGACCAGCAATAAAAAAGGTGAATGTTGAATCACAACCTTTTGAAAATTATCCCAAAATGGTTCTTGTGACCATGGTGACCCTTTTACAATTTTTGCCTTTTCAGAGTCAGTTAAATCTCTTTTTTTAGCCCATTTTGCCTGAGGAAAAGAAGCTGCTTAATAATTATGCACACCTTGATATAGGGTGTTGATCTCCTTAGGCCCACTCTCCCTCACTACACAAATACATATCACCTGATCTGTTTATATCCACTAAGCATTCAAGTTTATACAGCTTGGAGGTGGAAAATATGCATACAAAGGACGATATGGTCAAAATACTCACTTGCCTAATAACTGTACACACAGTGTAGTGGTCAAAATACACGTTACCACTTGTATGTAATTCCCCAGTTGCTTCATGCCATAATAGTCAAAAGCCTTATAAATCTCCCCAAATACTATTAATTTATTATTATTTTTAATGTTTAATTTATTCAATTTATAGTCTGAGGTATAATGCTACATGCCTACATGTGTACCTTATCTTTTTTTAAAAAAGAAGAAACCTTATTTTTTTAATGAAATAAGTCACCTGTATACCAATCCTGCAAAGTTGTATTACACTACAGTATGGAATTTATAAGCTTTATCCAGAGAAGAAAAAATATTGTATGCTACTGGTAGGTATAGGTAGCATTACTTATTATATTGACAACAATATCAACATGATTTGCTACTGGCTTTTTTTTTAGTTTTCATCTTATGTCAAGAATTTCCTGAAGATCTCTGTTCCAATAAGGTGCTTTTACAAGATTCACCATTTTTGCTAATGCTGCCACCTGTTGCGCTGAAGAAGCTAGTCTTCTTACAGACCCTATTGTAAGACTAAAGCTGGTTAGCAGGCTACTTTAACAGTGGAAGATATGTTGGATACAGATTCTATTGACTCATAATTATGTACCTTGCTCCCTCCCCAATTGTGTTGACATCCCTTCTTCTATTATAATGCAAAGTGTTTGTTCCTTCCAGAGAGGTTCCAATGCAATGTTTATAGAAGTGTTGTCATTCAGTGTTACAACAAATCTAGAATCCTCCTCTCGGGTACTCCACAGTGTGCTTTCTATCTATTGTGTGATGTGCTGGGGATTTGTATCGGATTGGGGGGAGCTACTCATTTAGCTGTCTGTTGATTGTGAAATGACTCTCTTTTATCCACCATTAAACTTTGGCAACATGCCTGAAAATGTACATTGCTGCTGCCAAGTCCTGCCTGAGGGGACCCATTGCATTTGTTTTCACTGTACCAAGGTCTTTCTGAAGACAGAAGTGAAGTGGAACAACACATGCTAAGTTTTCAAAACTTTCGGGGAAGCTAATTTCATCCAGTGCTTGATAAATCTAAATTCTTTCTGCTGCCACTACCTTATTCTACAATGAGATCTGCTTTGCTTTGTCTTTCATGGGCTTAAAGGTGCTATTACATTGCAGCAATAATCACTGCACCCTACCAGGCAACCAGCAGAAGCACAGATTCTGTGGTTTTGTTTCAACTCATAATTGCAGTTATAATTAGAAACAAATGCTGCTCAATAAATGTAGTTAATGAGTGGATAAATAATGTTAATCCATAGCTTATAACAAAATCAATATGTTCTCCATCTTAAACAAGATAGTGTGAAAAATATATAAGTTCGATTACTGAAAATCCAATGAATTACAGTTGTAAATGTTATCAAGCATCTGGTAAATCCATTTTTGTGTCTTCAAAGACAAGTAGCTGTTTGGAATTCTAATTCCAATTAATTACTTTCTGCACATATATTCATTTGTGGAGGGAGAGAGAAGCAAAATCCCTAAACCTTTCTATTGATATTCAGAGGAAATGAAAAAGATTAGCCAGCTAACAACTTTTCACAAATGTTGTGTTATGCCATTAATAGAGGTGTATATAATTTAGCTTTTCCTAAACTGGTATCCTCCAGCTGTATTGGCTGTGAGCATTCATAATCTTCAAAAAGAATAGATGCTGGTCAGATTGTGAGAGTTGAAGTCCAACATATATATTAAATGTACAACTGTCTTGATTTACAAAGCAAAGATCTCTGGCTTCACTATGACAGGATCTATGAAGTCTCATAGCATTTGTGGGAAAGTGCATAGGCCTTCCTAAAGGCACACTTTTACATTAGTATGTATAAATTTCATTTAAAAATAGTGACTAATATTAAAACAGTCCAGTGTTCCACAGTACAGAGAAGGTTATGCAAAGTGACTTATGTGCCTGCTTATTCTACTGCCCAGATGTTCAGTATTTTAACACACCCTGGATTCAACAGCTGCCAAAGAAACCCTTTATGGAATGGTTATCTTTCTATTAAATTCATATTATACATGTATCATTTATAAAAACATTAGTTCTTATTTCTATTTATTTCTTCCTACCGGTAATATGCAACAGTGCATGGTACACCTAAGCCCCATCTTACAAAAGGTTGTGAATTAGGTTGGCTGAGAGATCATCCCAAAAGTATCTGAGTGGGTCCTTGTCCCATTCTAACCCGTGTTGCTTAGGAAAGGGTTCTTAATATTTTCACACTTTTTGCGAGATGCTGCGAGGCTCTTCTTTTTGCCGATCTGGGCAGTGGGCTATCTCTGAAGGCCAGAGCAATAAGCCTCTCTGAGAAGCCGAGACACTCAGTTGGAAAAGCAATGGGAAACCAGTGGGGTTTCACGACGCCAGGAAAACTCCGTGGATCTGCAACCTGGTAAGTCATCATTCGAAGGCGATCCGGCTCGACTGTCGCGAAGTGGCGGCTGGATCTCGGAGGAAGGAGCGCGAACGAAGATGGGGACGCACCCGTCGCGGCTTTGCGAGAGGCAGTTCCGCCCTCGCGCGCAGCAGCTTCGATTCCCCTCAGGCGAGAGAGCCGGCCAGGAAGGGCAGAGGGCGACGCGAAAGGGGGGTGGGAGAGGCGTCAGCGAAAGCCGAGCGCTGGTGGGCGCGCTCCCCAACCCTTATAAAAGCCCGGGGCTTTCCTACACCCGTCCTGGACTAGATCTGCAACGGGAGAGCGGCGGCGCCCAGTCTCCCTGATCGGGGCCCCCAAGAGATCAAGTAAGTTCTTTCTGAGGCAACTTTTTAATACTCTGGCAGTGCTCCCTCGCGCTCTTTGGGTAGATACACGAATCTGGTCGCCCCTTAATTCTATACAACCCCTCCTTGCGCCGCAGTTGTGCGATCTTGCCAACAGGCTTACGGTAGGTCGTGCCTTTCAAGAATTAAAGATCCTCAAAGCACTTTGAATTGTAAGTCGTGTGTGGATCCCTCTCATTTTCCTAGACTTTCTTGCCGAGGAACCAACGTTTATTCGCTCGTATCCTGCTATTCCTCTTTGAATTGTTTCCAATTCAATATCTTCATAAGAAAATATTATGCAAGCGAGGCAATCTTAGAGAATAAGCGTTGCAATACTGTCCGGTGCAAAAGACAATCCAAATCATTTTAAAGGATTTATTTAGCGTCTGTAAGCGCTAATATGAGTTTTGGTTTGCTCTGATGATTTATTTTAGAAGTACAATAGGTTTAAAAACTTTAAATGCGTCCAATGACCGTTCTTATATGGTTAATGTGCATGTAAATACGTATACTTAATTTTTAAAAATACATAGATAAATTCTAAGTGAAATATGACTGTGAATAAAAATATGAATTTAGATAAATATGACTTTCAAATCGGTGGATTTTTCCCAGTGGTCTCACGTTTTGAATTGAGATGCCAATGTTATATGGGCTATTTAGTCTGATTGTTCAGGTGTTAAACATGTATGGGGAAATAAGCCCCAGAAATATTTTCCATCTATATGCAATTCAGATAAATATGTAGAATAGTGTTCTACACCAAAAGCTTTCTTTCCTAGTATATGAATGAATACTAAATAAATAAAACCATATACTGTATAAACGAATTCTAAATATCCAACAAATTCATTGACCTGCACAAATGCAGTTTTAATTGAAAAACTCAGTCAACTGTATTACTTATATACAATCTTTTGCAGTAAAATAGCCCAATTGTAAAATAATTTTAATATATAGTTTTAATAAGCTAAATGTTAAATACTAAAACTTTAAATCAGAACTAATGAGTAATTATGCTAATAAATATTTTAAAACAAAAAAGAATTGGATACATTTGAAAACCTATTAGGCCTTTACAAAAGGCATAATTGTAGGGTGACCATGTAACCATGTTAACTCAGGAAAAAATTTACCAGTATTATGTTTAATATAATTTATTTTTCAATAATCCATTTTAAATTTAGAAATTTGAAACTGAAATTGAGGCAGTTCTCAAGCTGACCAGGAAAAACATCTTAGAGAGCAGTTATTTCCAATCCTACCTTCTTTTTACCCCTTTATGTCTCCTCTCCTCCATTGCTTGATTTCAGAAAATCATCTTCAGCTGAATAGCAAAGCCTGTAACTGAGAAAAATCGTTTTATTAAAGTTAAATAATAAAGTTGGGTAGCACACAAATTTAATGTGCTTTTAATTAATATTAACTAATTGCTAGTTTTGCTAACAAAAACCACTATTGATAACTATAGAGGCTAGATTATAATTTATAAGGCACAGTCCAGGTGAATACAGTCCTCAATAAATATAAGATTTACTGAATGCAAATACAAGTTAGATTCAAGGTACTTTATGGTTTGCAGACTGCAAAAGCACTCATTTTTAAAAGAATTCCAAATGATATTCCAAATCTATTTAATCTTTATCTTTTAAAGTCAACGTGTATCAGTACCAAAGAGAAAAGCAGTTCAATAAATGAGTTCACAATTGAGGCTTATATTCTTGCATATTTAATCTTAAATAATCATCCAAATAAACGGATGGGATTGGATCTCTTTAATATTTACTTGTAGAACCATCAGAAAATCCCAGTTTGTAGTTTGGGGACTACTGGGAAGTAAAAAATAAATGCATAAAAATATCTAAAAATCCAGAAAGAAAATCACTTCCACATTACTGTAAAGAAATATATATTTATAAAATAATTGAGAGCTGTGCACGGCGTGACTTCTTACGTTTATCTGAACACTTTAACATTTCAACACTAATCATTTCTGCTAGATACTAAGTCACATTCACTGGGATTCACTTCTTCTCAAAGATAATAAATGTTGGCGCCAAATATATTTCAAGTTAAGATGCTTAAAAATATGTCCTAATATAGTGTTTAAATGTAGTCATTATTTTCTGAGAATGCATTAGAATTGTGAATCAGTTGTTAGAATTATGTGCTGATGATTTTTCATCTGAATTCTCCTATCTTAAAAATAAAACTGCAAGGTTAGTGGTTGCTGGCATAGGGTACCGCATTATTTATTTATTTATTTATTTTATTTATATGCCGCCCTAAATTAACAGAATATATTGCAGTATACTGAAAATTGTAACAGAAAATTCTTAAAAATCAGATAGTAATATAGTTCTAAAAAAGAAAATGTGGTTGTGACAATTCACGGTATAAGCTGGGAATTTGCATCATGTTGGTTGCAGGTTTGGTCTTACCAATGGACTATAAAAATGCACCCGAGAACATCAAGGTCAATATTCCAAGCTCAAATGCCTCCCTGTCACCCTCCACATCTGGCACTAACTCCTTAGGACAACAGACTGGGCCAACTTTGGGGAGACCTGCAGCAGCTAATGCTGCCCGAGAGCGTAGCCGAGTGCAGACCCTACGACATGCCTTCTTGGAGTTACAGAGAACTCTGCCCTCTGTACCACCTGACACTAAGCTCTCCAAGTTGGATGTATTGCTTCTAGCCACCACCTACATTGCCCATCTCACCCGCAGCTTGCAGGATGAGGAAGAATTGCCTGGCAAGGGCTTGGGAACCCTGAGAGGGGATGGCTACCTACACCCTGTTAAGGTAAGCAAGGCAAAACAAGTAATTTTTTTTCCCTAGATGGTCCAATCATAGCATTGTTTGAAAACCTTTCCATTGTGCAGAAATCTTCAGGCAAAAGGGCATACTAATATACAAGTGCACTAGTCTATACAAGAAAGCTTTAACATTACAGAATCAGCAGAATCAATTAGGACCAACTGAACCACAATTCGCTGATGTGATTACATATGACACTTCAGATAGATACAGCATTAAACCTCTGTGTACCATAATCATTATGCCCAACACCAGGGACAAGGTTTTAAGTGACTCCCATTTATTACAAAGCAGTTTATGCCTTATGACAGTGGCTTGTAAACTGTTTGAGCCAGATATCCCTTTTCCTGGTCTCAAATAATGTCATTATTCCCACCCAAAAATAGATTCTGTTCTTGTACACAAGCACTTCGACAGTGGCAATCCCAAACTAGTTACTCAGTTCACAAACATGTTATTGTAAATTGCCCCATTTCCCCCAAGATATGTCCAAATATATCCCATTGGGGAGTAATTACCCCAATGTAAAATCCACTGCCTTATGAAACAAATTTAGTTCATATTACAAGTTCAAACTACAAAAGGACTTCCCCTTGCTACTAGCTCTTTAATAAGTAATTTCTTTCATAAATTACACTAAGCTTAATTCAAGAAACTACTACTTAAAGACCTAGTAATTAAGAATTACCTTAAACCAAACTAAATGGACCTTGATATAAGTAGTCCTTTCATTATTTGTTTCCAAAACTAACATTATCTAACTAATCTTGAATGAGGCTGTATACACTTTTTAAGTCTTTGGAGTCTTCGGAGAGGGGCGGCATACAAATTAAATTAAATTAAATTAAATTAAATTAAATTAAATTAAATTAAATTAA
>JANHZT010001392.1:121746-139233 GCA_032468215.1 Stegonotus admiraltiensis
GGCCAGAAATGGCCTGTTTGCTGACTTCCAGTGGGCCCAGAAGGCTTGAAAATCAGCTGGCCAGTGCGCACATGTGCGCCAGAGCTGAGCTTGCGTGCCCACCGATATGGCTCCGCGTGCCACAGGTTTGCCATCAGGGGGCTAGTAGCTATTAAATCTACCACATGGGACTACATGTATATTTTGTTTAATAATCAGATACTACTTCTGAATTTAGTGAAGTTGTTAGTACAATTCAAAATATTTTCATGGTTCTGTCCATCAGTTAATTAAATAGAAGGAAGAAGTATTGTATGTACTTGCCACCTTGAATTATTTACAAAATATAAAGGCAGGAAAGTTCTTAAATAGTACCTTGGTTTGCTTCAAAGCCTCCAAACGTCACAAGATGAAGCTGTTGTGCAAAAGCGGTACAGGTTATCCTGCAATAATATATGATGCTATAATGTATTGTAGTTAAGGTAAATGATATTGTTAGGGTAGTGTACAAGAAAAAGGGGTGTGTGGAAGAACGATTATTTGAAAAAAATATTACTTTCAGATTTTTATCTGTAATGGCATAACATATTACATAATTACACATAAGTAATCTTGATATTACAGAAGCAGTAAAATAGTTTGTTGAAACAACATATCTCTAGTGTTACAAGTCAGATAAAGAGTTCTGAACTACATAGATTTTAATTTTCTAGCATGTAATTAGGAAGATCTTTCCCTGTAATTGATTTTGATTGTGAAGTACAAGTTGAGCTTGTCATAAACCTATACATAATACAAATGGTAACCAAATTCTTGGCTGTGCTATTATGTCAAATGAGGAACTACAGAAAACATAAAGAATTAAATTTGGAATGTTACACAATATTTTTTTTAAAACCTATAAAACTAAACCTGAAAACTCACACTATGAGTGTGAAGCAATAAAAAACTTTCTAGTTGTGCTAAATTGTGAAACAGTAATTTGAAAGCATTTTCCAAATATATTTTGGTAGACAAAAGGATATTTTGTAATATATCTGTGCAAAGAAGATAATCATACTTTTTAAAAATATTATTTTAGGCATACTTCTTACACTCCTTGTAATTACTTCTAGTGCATAACTTGGTTTCTCCAAACTAAAATTAATAAAAACTAGAAAGAATTTACAGATTCTTCAGAAGAATTGATTTGGAATTCACAGGAATATTTTTATAGGAGAATTTTTGAAATTGTTAAAGCTGATACATCTTTCAGGTTTATTGTATAAGAATGCTTTCCCAGCTTTCTGCATGTTGCTTTCAAGACAGCCTGTGGCTATTGTTTTCCATCTGCTTAGTGCAGAGAAAGACTAAAGAATAGAGCTTCCCTTTCAGAAACTTAAAATAGCTGTAACACTTCTTGTTTTGTTGTTATCCTCTTTTAAAATCATATCCAGCTTATCCAAATCTTCCTAGGAATTTATTTTGTCCATTTTTCTTGACCAAGACCTGCTATCACGCTATGAAGTTGATTATGTGCCATCAAGTTATTTTCAATTACTACTGACCACATAGATTTTTTTCTATGACAATCTGTCTCTAACTTGTTCTTTCAAGTCTGCCCATGGTGCATTCATTGCCATTGTAAGACTTCTTCATCTTGCTGCTGGTAGTCCTCTTCTCTAGGTCTTCTCATAATATGTCTGTAGAAAGATAATTTGAGCTTGGTCATTTGTGCCTTGAGTGAGAACTTTGGGTTGATTTGTTCAATGATATATCAGATTGTTTTCTTGGGTGTCCACGGTATTCTCAGAGTCTTTGTCTATCTATCATGCTATATAGATAGGGACCATTCATAGTTCCATTGTAACTTGTTATGATGGCCCTCACATCCTCACATTTATGACCTTTGCAGGTCTGTAAAGCAAAGTAGGAAGTAGGAAGAAAGATCATAAGCAGTCACTGTTTGGTTTAATGACAGCGTTGCTTAATGACCAAGTTAGTCTTAATTGTGGTCACTACCCTTGAAGTTTAATGTGTTGTGTTTATGTTGAGTTTTCTAAAAAAAAAATTTATTTGGACAATAGTGCTTTTTGCTGATTTGCTTCAGGCAGAAAAATGACAGGAGTCTGCTATCCTTGTAAATGTAACAAACCATTTCCAATATTAACTTTCATTTCCCCAAAACAAAAAATAAAGTATTTGCTGTGCATGAGATATTGTGTGATGTATTGTAAACTACAGCAGAGTTTCATAAAATTCATAATATATGATAAATATAATAAAAGAATGCTTACAAGAATAAAAAATCCTTTTCAAAAAGGTGTCCATTATAATACATAGGACCTGGGGTTTTTTTGGTTGGACATAAAATACATTAAAGTTTTATAACCCCTAGAGCAGACAATAAATTTCATTTTTGAAGCATATATATGTGTATGTGTTATAGGTATTTTAATGCATCTTTTAGTTGTGTATAAAATTGCTAATTCCTGGTTCCATTTGTGTATATTTTCTAGAATTTGGTGGCTTTTAATTAAGATTTTCAAGAAACTGTAGGGAAAATATACTTCGAGTATTGATTATTTTGAGTTATTTCCACCCTGCCAAGCTGTCTGAATAATGATGAATTGTGCAAGTAGTGATCATTACTGCAGTTGATGTCTTCATAAATCAGTAGCATCAGCTAAGATGTCCTTGTTCTAATGATTAATTGCTTCTTTGTCAGTGCAGGGATTAGCTAGAGAGTCATCTTGGAGCGATGACCTCTGCCCTCTTTATACTCTGTAACAGTCATTTAAGCCAAGGAATACCATCTTATTGAGACTTTGATGGGGTTTTTTTTTGTTTTTGGGGGGGGGGCGGGAGTGTACTTAGCTCTCAGCCTGAACCAAGTCTGTAGGGAATATGTTTTACTAGTTCAGATAGCTGGAGTCCCAAAGAGTGGAAATTGTAATCCTTAACTTTAATTTCATTCTTATTAAACAAGAGTAACTATAAGATTCATTCATTAGAATAGTGAATGAATAAAGTAGTTTAATTCTGGATTAACTCTTCCTTCGTAGTTTCGTTTAACTCTTCCTTTGTAGTTTTCCCATAAGTTTTGGAACAGCAACAGCCCAAATCAGTCCATTGTAGAATAAAGGCCTTTTCAGAATTTTATAACTACTTACTGCAGTTTATTTTCAATTATTGTCTTTGCAACTGAGATGTTTCATTTGCCAGCACTTTTTTGGGCATTTTGGGTTTTTTAAAGTCATGGGGCATTCAGCTTTTGTTGCCCAGTTTTAGTAAGTTCCTTGTACAGGGTAACCAGCTCATGACTATTTCAGAGAAACTAGCTGCTTCATCAAATCAATTCCTGTCCATTGGGCAATCTATTTATTTTCTTGTCATATTGATATCTTAAAACATATTTGTCACATTTACCATTCTAGGTTTCTCTTTGTAACTATCCAATCTTTGTACTCTTTTTGTAGTTATGAATAAAATACAATACTGTGCAGTTGTATTGAAGCTTATGTGCATAGGAAGTACAATGATCTATTTTATTTCAGTAATAATAGTAGTTGATACCATGGGTACAGATTAACTCCTTTATGAAGTGGCAACATAGGAATAGTAAGTTTAGAGAGTAATGTTAATAATGTAATCTTTTGAGAGAAAAAGCTTCAAAGTACATTCAAGGAGATGATCCAGTGTTTTAGCTGTGCTTTATATTGTTTTTTAAGGATAGTATAGAATGAGATCTCCTACATACTTGCATACCAAGCAATTATAAGCAATAAAATGCTTTTATTCATAAATGCAAAATTTTAAAAATCCTAGATGCTTCCATTTTATTACATGAAAAATAGTATTACACTTAAATATTGCCAACTGTTGATTTCTTTTTTTGTTGTTTTGTTTTGGAGCAATCAGTATGCCTCACTGGATCCCATATTAAATGGTGAGTATTGCTCTTACTATATAAAGAGAGTAAGAATTGTGATTTGGATTAATAAATGCATTTGGAAAGTTGAATACATATTTCTAGAAGATTAAAGTTACATGAATGCTTGTTTATTTTATTTTTTCCCCTTTAAAATAAATAAAAATATTTTAATACATGTTTTTATTAATGGGAAATATATTTTATCGCTGGCACAATGATGATTTCCTTTAGCCGTTTACCCATCTGAATGTGTGATGTGTATTTCCAATTCTGAGGTGCCAGTAAAGCTTTAATTATACCATGTAAAGCATTTACTTAGAACATTTAAATACTTTATATTAAAACGTTTTTCCAAGTGATTTAATTGGCATATTTTCCAAGTAGTCATGAACTGCTCTTCAGAATTAACATTTGTGTGATTTGAGATCCTTACTGAAAATTCTAAAGATTTGCTAATTTGAAAATATCTTTATCTAATTTGAAAACAAAAATGACAGCTTTGAATGAACCATTTTTATTTAATATATTACCTTAATATAACATTTGCTGCTGTTTAACGTGCTGTTGTTTAATGTGATATACTAATCTCCCTATTTCTTTGCAGGGTATGACAAGACAAATGGAAGAGTGATCGTTTTCCAATGTGAAATTCATTTTAAACAAATACTTTAGTTTGATGTTGATGTAATTCTAAAAAAATATATATAGGACAATTAACACTTCAGCATTTTCCTAAGGATATTTTTCACCATATTTTCTTCTCAGATTTCCGGGAAAGGGTAACTTTTTTTTCAGTTAGCTTGTTTTCTTGTTTCTACATGAAGATTGGGCGAGGAAAGCAGACTTGCCATGATAGATAACATGGTTATACAAAAACTATTTTCCTACATCTTTGTAAAATCCAATTTCACAACATGGTTGACTTTTGTATATGTATATCTTTGTTTTTAATGTTATTGTAAGCCTTAGTGAGCACTGAATCAAGTTGAAGTCTTTACTAATGAACTGTCATTTATTTATACTATGTTCAAGATTGAATACCAGCCTGTATATTTTTGAATTCCATTAAATTTCATTTCTTGTTTTATATTATAGAACGTGATTTTAATTTTTTGGGGTGAGAGTAAAATCCTATGTGAAGAATTTGAATACAATTTCAGTAACAGAAAATTTGATGAGACAACTAAAACAAATGTATCTATTTTCCTATGCTTGTTGATAACATTCAAAATAAGAAAAATCTAATAAGATATAGGGGAAAAAACTTCTACTGTACAGCAAGAATAGAATGTTAGCTTTAGCTGAAATGCAAGGCTTTTTTAAAAAAAAGGTTAAATTTGAAACATTACAGCAGGGGTGTCAAACTCAAGGCCCAGGGGCCAGATCCAGCCCACGGGGTGCTTAGAACTGGCCTGTGGGGCCACCCTGGAAACAGTGAAGGACTGGCCTGCAGTGCCTCTGCCAGCGAAAAAGGTGCTTGGGAAGGCCACACACTGGTAGAGGTTTGCAGGAGGAGAGCCTGTTTTCTCTGGCAAAGCGCTTGGGCCACCACAGGTGCCCCCAACATGAGTGACGTCAAGCTGACAATGCTCACCCTGGCCATGCCCACCCTGGCCCCCTGAAGTTAAACACAAAACTGATGCGGCCCTCAATGAAATTTGAGTTTGACACCCCTGCATTACAGCATTAATTGAGTCATTACAGCATTAATGTATTCTATAACATAACTTGGAAGGGCAAAGATAGGCTAGATGAATGAATTAATTTTCCTGAGAATTGGATAGAGTATTGTGCATTGTTAAATCTCACTGCTGAGAACATGTGTCACAGGCCCATATGTAGCAATGAACTGTTTCAATTGTTGGTGGCACTCCGTCAAGTAAATATCCCTTTGATTCAGGGAGTTCTCAGAATTGAGTTCATATGGAAAAAGTGCATTAGGAGCCACACAAAATACAGAAGCACCTGTATAAAGAAAATTAAACTTTAAATTAATTAACATTTTAAAATCATACGTTTATCTAGGAATTTGTTTTTGAGCATAAATTTGCAAAAGCAAATTATAAATTTGTTATTTGAAAAGTTGCTAGTTAAATATCCTTTTATATATGAAATATAATTGCAAAATTAGCCTTTTGGAAAAATGCCTTTTCATTTATCTTTAAAATTATCTACACCCTAATATCAATCTCTCTATGCAATAGATCAATTCAGACTGCTAATAAGGTCCAAGCTATCTGATCTGCAACCTGTTGTTTGGAAGAGAGGATACCAAGGAGAGAACAGTGGTAACACCCCCTCTTGGTTTTGGATTATCCCCCAGGGAATGTTTTTCATCAGAAAAAAGGTTCCAAATCATTCCTTAAAGAAACCTTATTTAAAAAGCTGTAATATGGATTACATAGTACCTGGAAATTGAAATTTATTATAAGCACTGAATAAAAGTTCTCTTAATGCTTGATGATTCAAATTTTTGCATTTGCTCAATTTCCTATGTCATTAATTTGGAAAGTGATTATTTATATAATTATATTTAAGAATAATATAAACATTTATTTACTTTCTACCTCAAGAATAGGGGCTCAATAGCTATTCAGATGCTGAAGTATTACAGGTTTCATAAAGTTGAACCAGAAAGATGTTAATAGTTCAGCGATAGCAGAACAGATTTAGTTTTCCAAACCAACCAATCCCCCAAAGAACCCCACACATAACAAGCTGTGTTGAATCAATTCTGAAAATTGAAACATGCTACTAGAAGGCAAATAGTAAAATATCTCCTACCATTACTTTTCAGTAACATTATTTCAGCCTATTGATAAGAGGAAAGAGGATAGAAATCTCATGAGTAGCATTGCCTGCTATTTGGTACCTTCGGCCTTGTGTGTTCAACTATATGTGTGAAGTCTCCTGTTAAGGATCTTACGTGATCTTACTTGGACTTATAAACAATTGCTTGGCTTAATTTTTTTACCATATTTTAAAGTAAGAGATGATTCAAATAATAACACTGCAATTAAAACATCTTGTTCGAGTACTTTTGTCCTTAGACTCAGCTTAGCATGCGCTTTAGACAGTGAAATCCTACAAACAAAAATAAAATTTTTAAATCCATTGTACATTTCAGATGACTAATTTTCTCATTGAAAATCTTGCTTTTATGATTCCAACATGTACATAATATACATGTATAGCCACTATTTCTCTCTCCCCCCCACACACAACCAATTGCTGAACAAATAAACTGATAAAAGGATTAATATGTCTGTCTAGTGGCCTTTTATGGTAACTATTAGAAAACTATGGATAGGAAAAATGCAGGGGTCTACTCTGATTACTAGCAGAACGTCTTGCAGTGAAATGACTCATTTGCTTCGACTTAAAAACCCGCTGAGCGGAATCTGAACAGTTACTAGGGATAAACAGCTAAATGCTATCTGAGAAGACATTGAATATGTGGATCAAAGTGGACAAATCTTTTTTGACCAGTGCATGGGACAACACATTTGTACAAACTAGACACACCTTTGATGTATGTTCTAAGCAACAGTGCTTTGATGTTTGGACTAATATCTGGATAGAGAAAGCATAAAGATTACTATACAGTCTGAAACGCATTTATGGATATATGTTTGAGATCAGGCGTTGCTAATTAGTGCATCTCTTAATTTCATCTATTAGTCCAATTTAAAGACAAAATGGGCAGTATTTAGCAGATGTCAATTTACAACTTACAAGATTTTTAGTGAAGTTGCTGAGAGATTAGGTCCATTCATGAGCTGTGTTCTGACTCTTCGACTTGCTAGATAGTAGCCATGAATTAACCTTTCTGATTCGGGACATAATTCTACATGCAAATTCTTTGAAAAAGCAAGAAACTGAAATGACAGTATAAATTATGATTTATGAAAAAAATGCTAATATATTTAGTGTATATTTAATAATTAAATATTAATATTTTAATACAATATTTTAATTAAAAGTTGTTTCTATTTTGTTATAATTTCTAATAACTACTTACTTCCTCATAATCTTGGGTTTGGAACTGTTGGGTGATAGTATAAATCTCTTCTGAATTAATAGATTTTTTAAAAATGAAATTCGTAACAGGAAATGGAGACTGACAACATGATGCTTCATTGCAGTATATCAAAAGTCCAAATGCATCTATAAGAGTAGCTGAAATCAAGCTTAAGTCCTAATTTTAAAAAGTAATTTAGAATAAACTGTTAACATTTTAAAAATATTTAAAAGTAAAGATTCTAAAAATGCAAGACTCAATGTTTTTCACAAAGGAACATTCAGTATATTACTTGATGCACTTATTGCTATGGTAGTAATTTCTTGGATATTATTTATGCTGTTATACCATGATTTTTATTTAATTTGTTTATGGTATTTGAGTGATACCAGGTGTTATAGAATGATGAAAATACATTTCTTGACTGGGAAAACGAACATGTTTTAGAAAATGCATGCTAACTTCGCATTTTATCTATAGTGCCTTTCTAAGGCACTATTGTTTTAAGTATAGACTCACCAACTGGCCAATTACAGTATTATCCAGTTGTATATGCTTTTTTGAAGATGAATCCACATCAATAAATGACCAGAAACTTGTTTGAATTGGAAAAATAACTTGCTGATCACTAGTTTCTCCATATTTCTTTCCTGGAATGAATTTAGTAATTGTCCTGCTCTCTAGTACTAGTCAAAACAGCAAGAAAAAAATGTTACTCAAAATATAGTGGTTTATATAACTTACTTTACTGTATGTGTTAAATCATTGCTTTTAAAGGAACTTGGATATTAATTGCATATTTCCCAATTTTAGAAATGTTCTTTCTATAATGCTCCTCTCTCAAAAGTATCATCCAAAAGGTTTACATGGATTGGATCCAGTCTGTCTCTTGATGAATAGAAAAATTCATTCTATTTACTAAACGAACAAGCATTGAATGGAGGGCTTCTGTTAAAGAAATTGGGTATTTCCCATTCTGTTTCAGATAATTCAACAGATATTTAGGGGATTATTTTGGTAGTGAAAATAGCTATCTCTACAAGTGAAAATCATTTTAGCCCAGCTCTGCTGGAACTGCCAGAATCTAGAGAAAACAATATTAGTTTAGGCTCACTTTTGAACTATTGTATGAGTAGTTTTATATATATATTTATGTATCAGGCAATGGAGCTTGACATTTCTCTCTTACACCAATGTATTTCATTTTGCAATAATCTCATTAGGATATAGCACAATATAAAAATCACAGTATGCACATGCCCTTCATGCAAGAAATCTCAAGGTCAATTCTCGATTTTAAAATAAAAATAAATAATGTGAAAAAAAACTGCCTCATACCCTGGAGATCTTGTCAGCCAAACATGCAGTAACAATTTTAAGTGCTATCATAATCCAACATGAAAACCCAGACACTGTCTCAAATCTGAAATCTCACAAAAATCACCAGATTGTGAGATGTTTTGCATGGTTTATATGGGGCATTGCCAGTATTGCTTCCAGGATACTCATACATCCTAATATCTGAAGATATCAGGTACCAGATTGAAAAATAGGTATAAAGCAGATTGCCATATTTTTAAGAGTGCTGCAAGGAGCCATTCTTAGCTCTATGAAAACTTATTTATATGTCCATTGTAACTGTCAACCAGAATATAGTGGAATGAACATACAGCATGATATTTCCAAGGAAATTTTACATACAACTTTGTAATAGAAAAATATTGATTGTACAGTACTAAAATTGACTGGTATAGGAATACCGCTAGTGATTAAAAGAATTGCTCTAGGATTTCAAAGCTGTAAGGCAATCTAGCAGAAATATTTAAAGTTACCCTTGGTCTTACAAATATTTGCTAATTGCCGTACCTGCTTGTAGTTGTTCAAGTTTCTCTTTCTTATATGAAGTCAGCTCTCCAATGAAGCATATTCCATTTTTAGCCATTAAAGCACTACCAGCCTGAATAATAGCACTTCCGGTCGCGTGTTTATCTTTTGATACGGTTGGAAAAATTTCACCAGATGGAAAGTGCCGAATGCCTCGAGGCACAAGACATATACTATAATTCATAATTCTAGATGATTGGGGAAAATAGATAATTCACTAATGAATTTGCAGTATTTCACCATGGCATTGAATTTCAGTTGAATAAATCTATATATGTAGAAAAGTGAGTTATATGCATAATTCAGATTACAGCAACATCTGTTATTGATGATACAATAAAACACAGGTTGCTAAATTAAATTTGTGTGTGTGAGAGAGAGAGAGCACTTTCCTACTGGAGAAAGCTAATAACCACTATAAGAAAAAGAATAATTACCTCTCCAGTATAAGAGAATCATTTGTTATTACCAGAAGATCTAAGTAGTCAGCTGTTTTGTCATCTCCATCAATCCTCTGTACTAAGCTCAACATTATAGACAATTTCAGAATATTATAAATGCCAGATGGAAGAACGTTTGAAGCAAAGCTATCAGCCAGAAGTGCTGTAAATTTCCAACACGAATTTGAAGTCAAAGAAAGCAGGTACTTAAATTTTTCACTGATAAAAGAACGCCCTGATACAAAACAAAAACAAGATAGATACCTTAACATCTACAAGGATGAAATTCGGTGGTTGGTAAAGGTAAGATATAAGTAAAACTGCTGCTACCACTAGAACACAACTCTGGATTCAATTCATTGTAGGTACATCAGGAAACAATATAAACAAATAGCACTAAAGGAATATCAGGTTCCAGAATTCTAGTTCAAAGGGAGATAAATTCTTGAATTCTGGTAAGAAAACGGGAGTGGACCTGAAAGATTTCAATTTCAGGGAATACAAAACTAGAGCAGAAAAAGATGTAGGTATAATTGTCTTTGTTTTTGAAGATAAGATTAGGAATAGTATCCCTATTTTTGGGATACTATGAATCTGAAATTGAAATTCATGTTAATATCCCTTCCAGTACAAAACAAGAAGAGATCAATATTAATGTTATTTAGTCATTTTTTATTCTTTCCAATCCAATGAAACTGAACACGGAGTCAAATTTTGTGTAGGGAAAAAGCTGACTAAAAAAAACCCCAAGTTTAAAAATAGACGTGGGTTATGGTATCTATGACAATTTGCCATGGCCAACTCACCACAGCACAACTTGTCACAGCCAATTTGCCACAACTCACTGCGGGATGAGTTACACTAATATCAAAGAAATGGTGCAATAGAATCATTAAAGAAAGGATGCAAAAGATGGGAGAAAATGAAATGCGAATGACAAAATTCAAAATATTTTTTTCTTTATTTTAAATAATTAAATTGAATTGTTAAATTGTTTCATAGTAGTGAGTTCTCCCGTGTCAAGTTGTTGACGTGGTGAATTGGCTGTAGCAAGTTGGCTGTGGCAAGTTGTCCCATTCCGCTCTGGGTCTGCAGAGTAAAAAAAACCCCAGTGCGTCTCTACTGGAAGGGCAGTTGAGCAACGTCTCAGAATGTTGCCAAGGGTTCTCATTCCATAGCCCCTCCCTCCTGCTGCCTACATGATCCAGTACGGATGGATTATGTGCCATGAAATCAATGTCACTTTTAGTTGACCCAGAGGAGAGTTATTACTAAAGGGATGAAAAGAATTCTAGAAGCCATGCTTTGCATGCTTTTTCTACATTGTTATTTTTTCTCAGGAACTTTTGGCTCCTGAGCTCACCAGGGATTACTCCCTGCCTCTCTTAGAATGAATGTGCTGAAAATTAAGACATTTTTTTTCAAAGCAAATATACTAAATAAAGCAGTGATTCTCAAATATTTTAGTTTTAGTACCCGTCTTAAAAATGTTAATAAACCCCAAATAGGTGGGTTATATGTAGTAGTATTTACTGTATTAGAAATTTAAACAGACATTTTAAAATATTTATATGTTTGTCTTAAAATTCCCCCTGAAAGGGATCCAGGGACCTTCAGAAGTTCCTAGATCACATTTTGAGAACTGCTGAAGAAGAAAATTGGGATGAAAAGAAAGAGACAATTGCATTTCAGTTGCCTATTATTGGAACAAGTATATTTTATTGTCTATTTTCACTGGCCTCTTGTCCTACCTGTAGAATTAGAAGGATATATGCTGTTAGCTTCAAGACAAATTGTGGCTTGTAAGCAGCTTTGCATACAGATAGGAATTCCTATAACTTTATATTGATTTCCCATTTTCATTTCATTGGATAATTCATCTGGGAAAAATACAAATAGGCAGGTGAGGATTTTCTATTGAGCAGAATAATTCTATAGACTCATATTCATATCCCTTCAACAATGTAAAGATATCTTAAGAACTACTTTTTAAAATATTTTTTATATTATTTCCAAAGTTAAAATATAACTTCAACAGGAAAAAAGGGAAACAACAACTATCAAAGCAAAAAGTGAAACAAAAAAGTATGCAAAAAAAGCAACATACACATATATTGTTCCCCCTTAATTGAATACTGATAGATATATTTCAAGAATAATAATACAAATATTACAAATCCATAGTGTCTTGAGGAGGGTGGCAATGATGAGTTCAGGACAGGAATCTATTGAGTTCTTTTTGAACATTTCTTAAACGCTCATCCTTCGATCTAGTCATTAGGTACTGACCTATATAGCATTTTGGCTTGAGTAATGGGACACTAGACATGTGACTTTCATGATTCTTTTTATTTGTTTTGAATGGGAATAATGATATGGAATGCTAACAATTATTGTAATACTGGTAACATCTACGTTTTTTTTAAAAAATAGGACTGTCAATCTCGTGGCTTGTCACCAAGCATAGACTTCTACATTCAGTTTGGCTTGTGCTGCAGAATTCCTATAACTCGTGTATAATAATCCTATCAACTGGATTTTAATGTTTGCCCTAGGACAACTGATCTCCCATAGCTGATTTCTTCCATTGTTCTATAATCCTAATGCAACCCTCATACCTTTCCAACTGACAGATTCTGTTTGTGTGTGATTTAAACACAACAATGTTGGTCTGCCAGCAGATAGTCCTAGTCCCCCACCTTCCAGAAAAATGTGGCTTACAGCAGTGGTATTCAGCTGGTTCTATCTGGTTCAGGTGAATTGGTAGTGGCGGCTGCAGGAGGTTCCACCCACCTGCCTGGACATCATTACGTCCCGTTTTTGACACTCTGTGCATGTGCAGAAGGTCCTGCGCATGTGCGGAGGTGGCACATGCAAGCAAAGCGAGCAAGCGTGCTCCCATTTGCGAACCGGTAGCGAAGGTAAGTGAATATCACCCCTGGCTTACAGGTGTATTCTGCAGAAGCTAATTATCCATTTTCTCCAGGCATCCAAGAGAATGCCTATGTTGGAGAGGCATCCAAGAGAATGCCTATGTTGTTAGTCTCCTAGCCCTGCTCTGTTATGTGTTACAAAAAGTAATTGGTGACCGGGATGGGAAAGAAAGCACAAGATTACATCAGTTACTGTCCTGAGATTTTTCTTCAGGAACTCTGTAAGCATACCACCATATTTTGGTATCATTGCTAAAGCACAGTAAAATTCAGTTGAGGGGCAGTACAATTTATGTTAACCTTTCTGCCAATTCAACAGCAGAAACAATACACAATAACAGCCATGAGAAAGTACTCTAAGTCAGGGTAATTGAGACTCATAACTCAATATTTACCACTCTCTAAACTTGGGGGCTTATACAAGCTAGGGTGGAGAGAAGAAGCTTTTTGCTAAAGCTTTTAGCCTTCTTGAAATTAATAGGGGAAGACATTCTTAAAAGAGGTCCGAATGGATGTGATTTAATCACAAATTCTGCCAAGAAAATTAAATTGTTTTTTCCCAGTTTTGTACCATATATACTTTTACTATGGTGATGTGACAGTTTAGAGTGCATATAAATAATCAATTGTTTTCACATTATTTTTTAAAAAATGTTTGTGAACAAACTACTTAGATAAATAACACAACCACTGATCAGGAATTAAAGATTTTGTTTGTATTATTTATCTTAGGGGAGATTGTATAATTAGATAAGTATATAATTAATTAGGGGATTAAATTCTATTAAGAAAAATATATGCAACTGGATCATAGAAACAAGAAGTGGCAAAGAGAAACAGCTAAATTAAAGAATATTAAAATATGTTAGATTACCACAGAACAATTTTGTCATAAGAAATGGAAAAGAGAAGTCAAATCCCAGCAAGACAAGATACTGTTGCAGTAGTTAAAGTAGCTGTCTTTTTTTAACTGAAGTCTTGGATTTTATTTTTATTACTTCCTCTTCATTAATATCTTATACAAAAATTAAAACTAAAATAGTCACATCATAACATTTATATTTTATTTCCAAGACAAATACACCAGTAGAATGTCTTTTCCCCTTCTAATCAAATCCTTGTTGAATATTTTCAAAAGTAAAACATATAATTATGCCTCACTTCTCATTCATACAATAATTTTTTTTTATTGAAAAGTTTTACAAAATTTTAACCCCCTTTTAACCACCACCCCACCTCCCCCCATACAATAATTTTAAAGTATATAATTATAATCGATGCAGGAAGTATCATTCCTAGTAATTTAACAAATAACAGTTGAAAATATTGAAACCAAATGTTGAAAAGAAGTTCCTGGATTTAAATTCAAATTTCTGACCTGTGAATTGTACCCTATCATGCAGATATGAAGAATTCTGGAAAACAGTAAGGATAGTCTAAAAGTCTTTCCTGAAAGGGAACAATGCTGAGATGCTATAGTCTTTCCATTGTAACAGCAGAATTTCATAGGGATGTGTCAGTTCATCCAAGGAAGGAGTTGACTGGGTGGGAAGTGTAGGAGCTGGGAAATTCTTAAGGGCATAAGTATAGCTCAGATGGAGAGATAAACTTTGGGTGTTTAGACTGGATACATTATAAATGGATATGCTTGTAAAATATTTGGAAATATAATGTTCCTGTTATGTATATATGTATCTTCTACTGGCTATTTTGGGAAGGCTTAGCCCTGAAAAACAATGCAAATGCTTAAAGCCAACAAAGAAACATATGTCTTACCTCTTAGAAACACTGTAAATGATTGAAATCTGAAATGTGTTTTACTTCCAGAAAATCCCTGAAACATGCTAACTGCTTTAGAGTCAATCATTTCAACCATTTGTTTATCTTAAAAACAAACAAACAAACAAACAAATAACACACAAATACACAATTTTTGTTTCAGATAAATCTATTTGCTGAACTGGTCCTAAAACAAATTTAATGGATGATTTATTTTTTTTAAAGATTCCAGTTGTATCTATTTTACTGATGTATGCACACTTCACCATTTATGTACTTTTCTAAACCTAGTTCACAACTGTGTGTTCTCCTTTTTTTTCTATGTTGTCCAGTAGCCATCCCTCTTATATACCGGTAGTATGGAGCCCTTTACATTGTATCGTGTTGAATTAATAACAGCTATTTAATTTTTACCACCAAGTACTCGATATTTCTTGTCTTCTTTCAGTGGTGACATACATAAGCTGCATACAAAATCATTTCTTAGTGTTGCAGATTCTGTAGCTCCAGCAGTATGTACTCTTATATACTGAAATCCTAGAATCATACAAAAGATTGAATTGAGTTTTCTAAAAATTCAGAAGCAGATAATATTTTTCATTGTATTTTTATCAGAAAACTGCTCAAAATCTATGCACTTTAACAGGATATTTACATATCATGCTGAAAACATGACATCCTTTTTATAGCCCTTATAACCCCAGCCAGATAGTTCCCTATTATAGTATCTTTATATGGTTGCCTCGGTTGGCTACAATCTGTGTTTTATGCTCCACCAAAGTTAGATTAGTAGAAACAGGAAACATTTTTGAACTTTATATGCGGAATTCACTGCTGATATTTCTGAATACACCTAACCCAGTATAATGAATTATATATTGTGAGTCATATACTAAATGATACACTCAATAAATTGACAGAGGAATCAAGACATTGTGACATTCTAGACATTGCTGAACTATAATTACCTGCATCCCTCGGAAGCATGGCCAAAAGTGAAGTATCCTGGGAAGTGTAGTTCAACAACACCTGAATGCTATTAGGGTGCCTACTTTGCCCACAGTTTTACTGAGTCACAGTGGCACAATGGTTAGAGTGCAGTACTGCAGGCTACTTCTCCTGACTGCCAGCTGACTGCAATTTGGCAGTTCAAATCTCACCAGGCTCAAGGTTGACTTAGCCTTCCATCCTTCTGAGGTGGGTAAAATGAGGACCCAAATTGTTGGGGGCAATATGCTGACTCTGTAAACTGCTTAGAGAGGGCTGTAAAGCACTGTAAAGTGGTATATATGTCTAAGTGCTATCGCTATATGGATAAATGCATATACAAGAAATGCAAATTGAAATACCCAATTACTTTAATTGCCAACACTATATTGGAATTACTATCCCATTCCTTGTCACTCCCTTTCCAGTCATTCAGAAATTATATATATATATACATATACATACATACACACATACCTTTTTATATAAGCATAAGGTGATTGATGCTTATAAGGTGATTGATCCCCATGAGAAATTAGGACAGCATAAATTGGACAACAGGCACTGCTCCAACTTTTTAACCCAATCAAAATTAGAAAGCATTTTTTCAATTTTCAAAAATAAGTTTGTTTCAGAGGAGAGTTGTAACTACACAATTATTTATTGAACCCTACACTGTGCAGTAGAAATGCAGGCATGTTTTGATGTCATACTTAAATGTATTTCCCAAATTGCATGTAGCTTTTTAAAACATCTTGGTTCTGATTGTTTGATATAAGAAATCATTCTGATTTGTTAAAATTTGTAACAGTTCAACTTATTTGGAATCTATTCTACATAAGGGGAATCATGTTAGGATGAATATTGAAGAAAATAATTATTTTCTGCTTTCTCTTGCTTTCTATTATATGCTGTAGGAAAATAATCTTGACTAACATATGAATCCACATGGGAAATGAAATATAGTATCCAAAACAAAATTATAAACTTTAAAGTTGGGCTTCAAAATGAAATAATTTAAGTTCACGCTTACTAGCATACCTTCAGAAAATTGACATGTCTCTTCAGAACAAATAAATTTTGCTCCCTGTGTATACTTCGTTATGATACTCATTGCAATCACTATTCCCTCTGCCACATAAAACCTCTGAGTATTATAATCAAATGGAAATTTGCAAAGACTGAGAACGTAACAGGGTAAGGAAGGTAAATGTGTTAGTTTCAGGACTATGTTCATCTAAAAGAGAATTAAAAAATTATTGAGCTGATTACAAATAGGACATTTAAATATTGTCATTATTAAAAATTTATAATATTATATACCATATTTTTCAGACTATAAGACGCATCCCCCCCCCCAAAAAGTGGATGGAAATATCTGTGCATCTTATAGAGCGAATATTGCAGTGGGGGGAGGGGTTTATTAGGGGGCTAATTGGTGTGGTGCCAATTAGCTGTTCCTTTTTTTTAAATTTATTTTTTATTAAAGACAAAACACAAAACAACACCCAGTGTATAATACAAAATAGGGAAAAGCAGAGAATTTTTTTC
>JANHZT010001392.1:155670-178361 GCA_032468215.1 Stegonotus admiraltiensis
GGCTATTGCTTAACGCATTGTAAGCTGCCCTGAGTCTCCGGAGAAGGGCGGCATATAAATCAAAGCAAAAAAAAAATGTTCAAAATCAGATGTGGATTAAAGCTGAGGTGGATTTGGGCCCATTTCCTAGAGACATGTTGTATTTTACAGCTTGAATGCAAAGCTTTATTAATCATTAGACTGCAGAAGTCTCTGAACATGGCTGAGTCAGCACTCAATGCAACTTGCTTGAGCACTGCAGCATGAAGTAGGCAGTAGTGTTGACATGATCTTTATGTCAACTAGTTGATGGTAGTGATTAGTATTAGTTAATGCCGCTTTAATTGCCAGAGATACTATAGGAATAGTGGCTGTTCTTACATATTTTCTTTTATTACAAAGTATTGTAGATGTTCTTGTAATTTCACTGATGGAAGCGCAAAGATTCCAAAATCTATGCTTACTGACATAAAGATTGGCATCTTCACCTGAATAGAGGAAGAGTGATTAGGTATATTCTAAAAATAGTTTAGGAATACTGGTTAAAGGACTCCAAACCTTGAATAATGTGAAATAACAACATTGTGAGCCTACTATATTTGAGAAGAGAGGCAGGCAATGCTTTATGTTCCACTGAAGTATAATTCAAGAGAGACATTGGAAAAGGCCAATAGGTTTGATGAAATAAAATAACTTCTGTAATTTAAGCACAGAATGCAAAAAATTAGTTACCTTTTGACTATTTCTTTCATCCTCATCTTCAGATGGATCATATTGGTGCTTTGGATTGTCCATCTGAAGAAATGATCTTACATCTGGACTAGAAAAGATAATTTAACTGATTATATAATTTTATTATATATTTTCAATGTGAATAACATATACAATAAAACAAAAAAGAAATTATGATCATGACTTAAGCTGAAAATTGAAATCAAACAGGAAATTAGGTAAATTACATCAGAGCTAATTAAGATGAAACTTCTATTTCCATTGATACAATATATACTGATTAGATCACTTGTGATCACCGCCAGGAAGAAGCAATTTCCATTATAACACTTGATATTGTTGCCATTTTTAACTTTTAATTTGTTACATTTTGTATAACAATAATTACACAATTATATATCACTGAATGAAAGCAGCAGAAATTTGATCAGTTAAAAATATTTTCAAAGGAATTAACAATCCAAACATTTTCCCCAAAAAGTCACAATTTAATAAGCCATAGCAAACCAACAGTGAAGCTGCCAACCTCTTTACCACTGATTATGTATTCCAGAGAAGACACAACCATGGGACAAGTAGAACCTGAATATGAGCTACTCTTACTTACCTTGTGGACAGGACATCACCTACCACCAGAGTCCCCAATCCCCAGGGCCGTGGTGTGTAGCTCGACTTTCTATCTAATTGTAACTGCCAAACATATTACGCCTCACTGAGTCACCAGTACAGCTAGTCCTCAACTTATGACTACAATTGAGTCCACAATTTTGGGTGTTGTTGTGAAAGTTGTAAAGCAGGTCATTCAATGACCAGACCCAATTTTATGACTTTTCTTAACATTTCTTGTGGCAATCATTAAGTGAATGTTGTGTTGTAAATGCTACAGTTGTTAAGTGAAAGCCTCAGTCATTAAATGAACCCATTTACAATGGGGCAATTTTTGAAAACCGAAGTAAACGCCAGTTTCCAGCAAAAACATTGTAATTCAAGGACATGTGATTGTGGGATGCTGCAAATGGCTTTAAATATGGGCCAGCTGCCAAACACCCAAAATGCAGCAATGCAACCATGGGAGCTCCTAGACATCGCAACTTTGAATCCGGGTCATAAATAGCTTTTGAGGTAGGGGGTCCATTTTAATTTTGAATGGTTGCTAATCAACTGGTCATAGCAAATGATTGCTAAGTGACTGGTCATAAGTTATGGAAGAATTATTCAGAAGAATTATTTTAATCAGCCATACATTCCTTCAATCAGAAAAACTCAAACTTTGTGTGAATCAAAGCATAAGATCAGGCTACCAATTATTAAAGGCTTAAGTAATGATTTTAGCAACAATTCAACAATACTGCAGTGGTTTAAAAAAATATCAACCACCACATCTGAGAACTCTAACCTTGACCTGCCAAAAGCATGACTTGCTGATCACTTTCCATGTCATTTTGTGCAGTATCTGGTAATCAAAAGTTATAGACATTCTCTTACAATACAGATAGTCCTTGACTTACGATCACAACTGGGACCAGAATTTTCATTGTTAAGCAAAGCAGTTGTTAAGTGAGTTGGGCCCAATTTTACAACGTTTATGGTCATGTTTGTTAAGTGAATCAGTACAGTTAAGTGAATCACATGGTTATTAAGCAAATCCAGCTTCCTCCAATGACTTTGCTTATTGGAAGCTGGCTGGGAAGGTCGTGAATGCCAATCACATGATGCAGGATGCTGCAACCATTGTAAATACATGCCAATTGCCAAGCACCTGAATTTTGATCATGTGACCATGGGGACACTAAGATGGTTTTAAGGGTGAGTACCAGTTGTTATTTTTCTCACTGCTGTTGTAACTTTGAATGATTGCTAAATGAATGGCTGTAAGTTGAGAACTACCTATATATCACTTAGAAGGTATATGTGGATTGTAGTTTCCAGTATACAGTTTACCACATAATTTTATTCTCTTGAGGGTAAAACAAAGTTTCACTTACTGATTGCAAAGCTCAGGCTGTCGAACTAAATTCTGAATGAATTCATTCAATCCTGCTCTTCTTTGTTTAATAAAATCTGAAAAACAAATGAGAAAAGATCAGATATTAGAATGCCCGTTTCAAAATTTAAATATATACATTTCTTAGATTATCTAATTAAAAAATAGTAAAAAAACGTTGCTCTTTTATCTGTAATCAGGACTGCTCTCCAGCATCCCATAAACACCAGTGGACAAGTAAAAGATTAGATTAGATAATAAATAGACCTTTTATTTTAAAAAGTCTTATTTTTTAGCAGAATAACAGAAAAACAAGAGTTGGAAGAGTTGAACCCACTGCTCAAGCAGAAAACCCTATATCATTTCAGACAAATGGTTTTCCAATCTCTTCTTAAAAACCTCCTGTGTTGGAATACCCATAACTTCTGGAGGCAAGTCATTCCACTGATAAATTGTTCTAATTGTCAGGAGATTTCTCCTTAGTTCTAGGTTCCAAATCCTTTAAACTATAGATTTAATGCTGCAGTCACTTAAAGAAGAAGAATATGATGAAATGGATACTACTGAATAGATACTTAAATTTTTTTTAAAAAATCATTCCTATACAGCTTGTTATCTGAGAATATTTTAAAATACACACTTTTTGATTAATATTAATACATTGTTCTGTGTAGGAAATCAGAGATGGAAAACCAACTGAAGTAATAGTAGCTAGTAGGAAAACTTAAGATGGCAGGGTATCTCAAATCAGAAACTAGTTATTCTGTTAAGCTCAGCCCTAAATTACACTTGGAAAAACTGATAATAAGGGAAACAATAATATTAAAAAGCTGCTTTGAAACTCAGATAATATTTTACCTAGGCTACATAGAATGCAGTGAAAGAAGTTCTATGTAATCAGAGATAAACTGGAATTCTTTTCTATGAATAGATATACAAATATTTTAAATTTCCTTATGTAATATTTCCTAGCTTTAGCTTAAGTTTTCTTCTAGCTGAACTAATGTTTTTCTTTGAATATGACTGGTAAATACTGGGAAGCCTATTACATCATTTGGATGGTACAAAACAAGCATTCATATTCAGTCTGTTTATATTTGCATGTTAAACTGACCAATGGGAAAAAAAAGAAAGACTTTAATTACAGAGGACAAATGCTCCAAATCTAGGATATGATTATATGCTACATATAATCCATCAGAATTTAAAACATATTATCTATATGTACCACCACTGACAGGTATAGACTTTTTCCAATGACTGCTAATAGATTGCATGTAATGCAATGCAATACAGTAAAATACAATACAATACAGGTATTAACAGACCTTCTGGTCTCAATTGTGGTTGTAAGTTGAGGACTACAATACAGGTAGTCCTCACCTTATGACCACAACTGAGACTACAAGGTCTGTTGTTAAGCAAGGTGAGTCACACCCAATTTTATGATTTTTTTTGCCATGGTTGTTAAGTGAATTATCGTAATTAAATGAATCATGTGTTCATTAAGTGAATCTGGCTTCCCCGTTCATTTTTTTTATTGGAAGCCAACTGGGAAGGTTATAAATGATGATCATATGATCCCAGCATGCTGCAACTATCCTAAATGCACACCAGTTGCCAAGCATCCAAATTTTGATCATGTGACTGGGGGGGGGGAGAGTGCTGCAATGGTTGTATGATGATCAAATGTAAGTTACTTTTTCAGTGTCATTGTAACTTTGAATGGTAGCTAAATGAATGGATGTAAGTTGAAGACTACTTGTACAGTACAGTACAGCACAGCACAACACAACACCACACCACACCAGTTTGGACTACTGATTAAAGCATCAGACTAAAAAGCAGGAGAAGTGAGTTCTAGACCTGCCTTAGCGAACTACCTATATTTAGATTCATTCATTTAAAGACCAAATTATTCTGAACTTTGATTACAGTAATAAAACCAATCACAATTTATCATTCACAGGATACAACTCAGTCTGTCTGTTAATTCCTTAGCCATGAAAGCCAGCTGGCTGACTTTGGGCCAATCACTCTCTCTCAGCCCAACTCACTTCACCAGGGTGTCATTGTGGGAAAAATAGAAGCAGGAAGGTGTGTTTGCCATCTTGAATTATTTATAAAAATAATAAAAGTGGGATACAGATAAATAAAAAAAAATGCAATATGTCTGTCAGCAACAAGGTATGTTACATATAAACCTCCCCCCCGATATTATCAAATTCTGCACATCAGATTCAAACAAATAAAAAACCCATCAAAAATATATCAAAAACTCTTATTTATATGCAAGTGAAAAATGTTCAAATACAAATGTTCTGGATGATGACAGAATTACTTTAATGGAGAATTTATATCCATATTTATCAGAATTACACAACTTTGCAATTGATTAGAATATATCCTAATTGGCACTAATGACCATAAGTAGAATTTAATATACTAAGTAAGCATCATTCCTTGTTTTTAGAAGCCTGATGCTTAATGCACTTGTGTTTGCAGAGTCCTATGCCTTGATTTAAACCTGTTTTCACGATCCCTTTTCTCTGATCATACTGGCTACAACAAAATGGAGTTGGAATTGTAAACATTTGGAGGGAATTAGATTGCCTACTGTTGATTCAGATGATAAATCACATTATTGTACATTTATAGCCACATACTCTTCTATGTAAATTTGTACATACTGATATATAGGGAAAAAACCCTTCAAAAATGCTTAATTCAAGTTGAAATTATTGATGCAGAAACAGTTTAAAGATAAAATGGGAAGTAAATGAGATCTGCTTACCAGGATCAAAGTTATCTCCAAATATTCTCTTAGCAGGAATTCTCAAATTCATTGTAGGAAATTGTTTCCTTAGCTGAAACACATAAGTCATTTGATATAATTTAACATCAGAAATCAGTTCAATTCTCAATCATGATATACCAACAGAAGAAATTGGTTCAGAGGAATTTCCCAAACTAATTTGAGCACAACTTCCCTACTTACTGTATTATACAGCTTGTCAAACTCAGCATATCGCCTGAAGACAAACCATTCATTAGTGCCAACTGAGACCAAGACTTTGTAGACCTGTTGATACAAACAATTTTTAGTGAAAAATTTTATTAAAATGTATGGGATTATTTTATACTCATCCCATTTGCTTATTTACTATTTAATATTTCATCAAAAGACTTAATGCTATAACAGATTGCATTCTCCAGTGTGGGTCTGCTGAACACATTCATTTTTCTTCTAAATGGATTTATAGATATGCTTAATGAAAGAAATGGAGGTATGTGCAGGAACTCATCAATTTATAAAATCTAGGAAAAACAGTTCCTATAAATTAGTCAACCAACTGAGAGCAAATTTCATACAGGTATGGAATTAAGTGATCAGGTTTTTTTTTTCCAAACAACTGCATCAAGAAACATGAGTAACAATCTAGATGAAGCAAAGATTAATAACATGTGGAATCCTTGGTGCTCTCTGTGTTTGATTGTTCACAGATGTTTCATTAATCGACAAAGTAACTTCAGCAATGCTCGTGAGTGCAGGAGTCACTGTTTATATATAGTTGCTTGCTCTGTCAGTCCTTATTATATTATATTTTATTTATCTTTATTCCATCTTTATTATTTTTATAAATAAGGTTGCAAATATATCTAATATTCCTTCTTCCTATTTTCCCCACAATAACAACCCTATGAGGTGGATTGAGCTGAAAGAGAGTGACTGACCCAAAGTCAGCCAGTTGGCTTTCATGCCTAAGGGAGGACTAAAAGTCACAATCTCCTAGTTTCTAGCCTGGTGCTTTTACCACTAGATCAATTGGCACAACTAGCACTCAGACAAATCAGCCATCAACAGGCACATAGAGGCAAAACAACACTTACACATCATTCAAAAGACACAAAAAATATTAAAAAGGAAACAAAAAGACCAGCAATCAATTCCCAGATAAACAGGGATTTACACCTGAATAAACAAATAAACAAACAGCAAACAAAGAAAAAACTATACCTCCACTAATACTTGCAGGGCAAGCAACTATATATAAACCGGGAGCAAACACCATACTCACTAACATTGATGTTACCTAGTAGGGTAATAAAACAATTGCAAACCAATAAGCAGGCTCTGAGAGCACCAAGGACTCCACAGATCAACCCTGAGCTACAGATATTCTTTTCTACTGGAGTTAATAAACTGGAAGGTATTAGAATGCTTTAATAACCACAGCACAGTTTCATATTTAAAGACAGTAGGAACCATGTCCTTTTCTTATTCAGGCTTTTACTACTTTCTCACATCCAGAATCTTCTCCTTTTCTCTTACTGGTTTTTTGCAGAAGTAGCATTTAAGCAAAATTTGAATGGTGCTAGTGTTAATAGCAATAGCACTTAAGACTTATATACTGCTTTACATCCCTCTCTAAGCGGTTTACAGAGTCAGCATATTGCCCCCAACAATTTGGATCCTGATTTTACCCACTTCAGAAGGATGGAAGGTTGAGTCAACCTTGAGCCTGGTGAGATTTGAACTGCCAATTTGCAGGGAGCTGGCAGTAGTGTACTCTATGCTCAATGCAGAAGTAGCCTGCAGTACTGCACTCTAACCACTACATCACTGTGGCTCAATAATAATAGGCCTATAAGATCTTAAAGGGTATTTAAGGTTTGATCTGAATCTAATTCTATCTATAGAACTGTGCTTGGGTTTATAGCAAACTGCATTACTGACATCATGCCCTTTAAGAGCTGGGCTCAATATCTAACCACCTTCATAAATGCTAATAGTTTCTCCTGTTGCTGTACAGGTTTTTGTGGGGTTTTTTTCCAGAGCAGGGAATACTGATTAATGTAATATTCCTTTGCTATAAGTGTTTACACTGTTTATGATGGGACCTGAATTTTGCTCCAGGTTCTCCAAAAAAGAAAAAATTATTCTACTTCATTGATACTATCATTTTTATTCATCTCCTTCCAATTGTAAAGATTTGCAAGGGAGAAAAAAACGAGACGTAGCTTAATTATATAAAGATAAATAGGGCAAGGGGAAAAAAGACAATCTTTTCCAAGCAAAATCACTGCAACTGCTTCTCCTAGTTACCTTAAAATTGTAATATTAAGAAAATTATCTGATTTATTCTAAAACCAATTTCAGATAGATAAGGGCTGCAATGCAGTAACAGAAAAAACAATGTTATTGCCATCATGATCCTTCACGAAGCTATTCACTTAAATACAGTGATAACAAGCAAGCATTATGTTGTCATGTTTACAACCTGAAATATTTACAAATTCTCTCAATAGACACTATAAAACTAATTTGCTCTATAGATGAAATTAAAAAGAAAACCCAATGCCAAAATTAAACACGAAAAACAGAAACCAGATTCATACAAGTTATTGAAATGGGGTGGGGAAGGAAGAATGGGCAACAATGAAAGGAACAGAGAAGCATAAAATACCAAGACTAACAAAGAAGGGAAATAGTCTAATGTAAAGTATTTGTATTTAAAGGAGTTTTTTTCCTGATTTTTAAATAAAGTCAATGCAGTAAATTTGATATGCAACATAGAATATCAACATGCTTAAAGCCAATATAAATATGTGACAATATTTTTACACTGAATCTGTTTATGTACACTACATCATGCCATATGCATAATCATGAAATCCTTTTATGGTTCTGGGTTATTCTAAATATTAATAGTTTTGACTGGATCCCAGTTTATAGATATGTGAAGGCATAAAAGTGAATCTGAAGTTCTGACGTTATTAACTTTTCTGTTTGGCATGTCCATATGGAAACAGATCTAAATTTTAAATGACCTGGGGTTTTTTAAAAAAAAAAAGATTACAATTTTTATTGAAAGTTTTAATTACAACAGTAAACACAAATACAAACTAACCTCAGAGAGAGGACAAATAAAAATAAAAAGTTCAGAGGAAGGGGAAAAAAGAAGATAAAGAAATAGGAAAGAAATACATGGAGAAGTTATTTTTCATCTGCATGACAGGTATAAACTAACTTAACAGCTCTTTATGCCCTATAAAGTTGCAAACAAATATATTTACTCATAATCCATAAAACATCAACTTTTCAGTCCTAGTTTCAGCAAAACGTCTTTAAAGGGTTAGCAGAATTTTATAGAAACGTCTTATTTTAACATTGGTCAAATAAACCAACTTTATATTCCTTCCTTTTATTTCTGGCAATCTTGATCTTTAATCAAATTCGATCTTTAATCTTTAATCAAATGTTGTCATCTGATTTGGTCTCATTTCTTTTCCCATTCCAAAGGCTTTTTCATGGCTTTAGCCATCCTTTTAAATCCAATAAAAAGTCAATGCAGATGGTCCTTGACTTACAACCATTTGTTTAGTGACCAAAGTTACAATAGCAAAAATGTGACTTACAACCAGTAACTTCTGATGGCATGTACCATTGTCACAGCATCCTTATGGACAAGGAATCAAAATTCAAATTCTTGGCAACCACCATGTATTACAATGGTTGCAGTATCCTGGGATCATGTGACTGCCATTTGCAATTTTCTCAGCCAGCTTCCAATAAACAAAGTCAATGGGGAAAACCGGATTCATTTAATGAGCAAATTTCACTTAACAACTGCAGTGATTAAGTTAACTGCAGCAAAAATGATTGTAAAATTGGGCAAAACTCATTTAACTGCCTTTCTTAGCAATAGAAACTCTGGTTCCAATTGTGGTCATAAGTTAAAGACTCTCTGTATCCACATGATTCTCTTGGTTTATCATTTGTATTTCTACTTTGATATGCAATAGTTTAACCAACTTCTTTTATATATCCAGTAGATAGTCTTTATCCAGATTATTCTCTTGGTCTTTCATTTGTGTTTCCACTTTAGCTTCCTTCTCTGTATTATAAACCATATACTTTTATTATCCAGTATTTCTGGTTCTAATATTTCTGCATCAGGTCAAATTTGTTTCACATCTCTTATTAATATCTTTTGGACATAGTCTATCTATAGAAATAGATTTTGTACTGAGAACTGAATGTAAAGAAAAAATGAAAGACTCTTCTTTTATGGACAAAGAACTTGAAAAAAGTGGAATTTAATGTTATATATGCTGACAGCAGCAAGAATGCTCTACAAAAATGGAAATATACTTTAATTCCTACAATGGATAACTGGCTGCAAAAGCTGATGGAGCTAGTAGAGATGGCTAAATTGACTGCTTTAATTCAAGAAAAATACAACTACGTTTGATTTAATTTGGAAACCACTTCTGGACTTGGTGCTTGAGATGGAAAAAAATGAAACTTAGATTTTGGCTTTTACTAATTAGATAGATTTATTGTGATAGAAATGGCTAATATATATTACTATGTAAAAGTAAAAAGTTGAGTTGTATGTTATCTTATTCTACTGTGCTAAAAAAAGTTGGAAGTCAACACTTTCCTTTTCTCTCTCGTTTTACCCTATTGTTCTGATCCAGCTCCCAAACACGACAAGCCCTTTGTAGTTAATGAAACGTTCCCTTTATTAGGAGGGCCAGCAGCCGCTCTCTCACAGCAGGCTACAAAGTTTCTAAGTCCTGTGGAAAGTGACGCCCTGTGGTGGCCAATAAGGCCAGTGGCGCCTTCCCCCCTGAACTGTCCCAACACACCAGAAGTCTCTCTCTCTCTCTCTCTCTCTCCCTCCCTCCCTCTCTCTCTCTCTCTCCCCACACTTGCAAAGGAAGTCCTGAAAGGTGTGCTCGCTTTCTTCCAGCAGCAGACACACACACACACACTTAGAAGGCCTGCAGATTCCAAGAAGAATTCTGATAATTTGCAGACAGGATTCAGAAGTGCAGGCTATCAACAGGGAGATGAATAGTTGTCTGCCACACCTATTCATCTCCGCCCCCTGCCTTTTATCCTCAGCGCTAGGGTGGGGCTTCGCTAGCAGCGGTGGCTCTTCCACCCCAAGGACTGGACCATAGATTTCCACTTCTCTGCCTTCTGCACATCCACGTGTCAGGCACTGGATCCAGCTGTTCCTCCTCTTCCTCATCAGCCACCTCCAGACCTGGGAGCTGTTGACTCTCCATCTGAGGGTTGATGTATAGCCCAGGCTCAGCCTCTGTCTCTATCTCGGACAGCATCATTCTGTCTTTCCCCTGGGATCTCTCAGATTGCCTTAATGCTGGCCCTGACTCCCACGTCACCTCCTCATCTGAGTTGGCTGCAGAAGGGACCAGCAGCCGACAGGCCACAACACCTATACTTTCCCTTCTTCCTTTTTCTTCCATTACTTTCCCATTACTTTCATTTTTTCTTTGTATTTTGATAAAATACAAGGAGCCTGAGTTGTGCAGCAGTCTAATACTACTGTTAAAGGTAGTATTTAGCTTCCAGCTGCCTGCAATTACTGGGAGTTCAATTCTCACCAGGCTCAAGGTTGACTCAGCCTTCCATCCTTTCAAGGGTAGGTAAAATGAGGACCCGGTTGTGGGGGCAATAAGCTGGCTTACTATAAAAAAATACAAAAGTATGAAGGCTATTGCTTAATGCATTGTAAGCCGCCCTGAGTCTCCGGAGAAGGCAGCATATAAATCAAATTAAAAATAATAATAATAAAAAATTGAACTATCATACCATAGTTATTTCTAAAACATCACCACTATCATTATGGGAGGGAGCTCACACAATTCATAGTACCCCTCCCTGTCCAGCACAGTTGTGGTGCTCACAAGGTAATTAATTGTTAGACAGTGCCTTGGAGCTAGGAGGTGGGTTTCCTGCTAGTGAGAATGCAGCTGGATTCCCAAGCTATATGGAGTTCCAGCACTGCAGGCTAAAACCAAACCTTGCAATATATGCTGCACCGTGGTTGACTCAGAAATGAATGGTCCCAGCTGCCTAATGGAGAATAGCATGGGATTATAGGAATATATAGCTGATTTGGAATTGAAGCCAAAGCCCTCTGTGGCAGGACCCTGAGAGAGATGGTTAAATTAGGCCTGTTCTCATTTGTGTACCATTGAAGTCTCCTCAGACTGAACAAGGAAGAGAATATGAAATTGTCTGTACAATTAAGCACTTTCTCTTTCTATACTTACAGTAAATCTTTTTTTCTTCACTCTGTGTTCATCAGAGCTAGGGATGCTAACACTTGGACAGCTTTCCTTCAGATCCATTTTATGTTGCTTTCAAGACCACCACACCAGGACATAGAAAGTATCATCAGCATTGACTTAAAACACATAGTCGTTCTTGTGTAAACTTAACTTCCATCATGAAAACCTTAAATAAAATAAAATGTTAGAAAGGAGCAACAAGAACTGATGTGGCTCATGAAATCTGACTTCCCCTTTTAAAAATTCACTCCCAGCCCGCATTTCTATAAAGTGAATATGGAACAAGAGTATTCATTTTTTAAAAAGGCTTGGAGATAATGCATGCAGACACAAGAAACGTATTTTTAATATCTGACTATCCATTCTATAGAAGGCATATTTCTGTCACTACATGTATGTAAACTGCAGTATGAAATAATTATGTATTTTATTTGCTCTACTAGCTCTTGACAAATCTCACAAACCCTATTGAAAGAATAACATATAGTCACATATTGTCATACCATTGCAGGTAAAGAACAGAATAATGAAGGTGGATTTTTATGGTTGAGGTTTTATGGTCAAGCAATAAATAAATAGAATCTCACATAATTCCAAAACGATAAATGTAGAATTATATTTATGTTATTTCTTCTCTTATCCGTTCTTTCCCACATAGCCCAATATCTTTAATTTGGAGAAGGGTTACTAAGACTATTTGAATATTTTCCAATGCAAATAGGATAAGATGTGACAGGTACCACCTTGCAGTGAAATCACTGCAAAAACTTCTCTTTTATACAATTATGCTGGAACATAGAGTGGTCTTTGCATGATGTCATCACTGTGCATACTCAGATGCTGTGAAAACACATCTTGTTCCTTATTCTGCTGGCAAAAAAGTGCCAACCAACCAAGCTGAGTTGTTTTCTAACATTAATGAAAGGAGATTGGCTGCAGCCTGATACTGTCAGCCTATATATTTTTTGCTATATTCTTTAAGATAATAATTCAAAATAACAGCTGAATTTGTGTATAACACTATACTATGAACATGGTTTATAAACCACCATGGCTGGGCTTGGCCAACACAATAGCCCCAAACAAACCACACTCTGGTTTACTATAACATGTGAACCAGAACATTCTTTTCAGAGTAGTTAATTTCTGCTTAATATAAAATATGTTGCCTTAAAGCAGCCTGGGATTTTCCTTTGCAAAGCTAGATACTAATTAATTCTCTTCTTATCAATAATCCCCAATGGATAGGATCCTAATGTATGCACAGATCAAAAGAAAACATAGCAAATGTAAAAAGATTGGTACAGTTTTAAGCTGCTAATTTAAAATATGTAGCTTGCTGATGAACATAAAACGTAAAACTTGGCTGTTCAATTACAATATTTATGCAACCTGGCTTGTGACTGTGTCTGTGACTCAGAGTTAGATCTGCTCAGAGGCTTTCAGATGCACCCAGAAGCTTAGATTTTGGAGATTCTGTTCAAACATGTTGGAATGAATGAATGAACGAATGAATGTTCTTAAACCTATATGATATGTTAATTGCTGGCTGTTCACCGCCCTGAGTCCTCCGGGAGAAGGGCGGTATACAAATCAAATCAAATCAAATCAAATCAAATCAAATCAAATCAAATCAATCAATCAATAAATAATCTCATTTATAAAAAGATTTATAGGGCCTCTGTTTTATCCCAGGCCTCCTGTATTTAAAATTTAAGCATCAAATGATGAAATGTAAGTATCAAATAATGGGCAAAGAAATATATTTGATGATTCTGGCAGATTAAAAAGAAACTAAAACAAACAGTTCAGGGAAAGAAAATCATACTGAGAAATTCATTTCTTTATGCAGCCAAACTTCCAACTTGCAAAGAGTAAAACTAACCATATATTTCAAAAATAAATTGCTTCTAATCCATAAAGAATAGGCATATAGTCTGGTATGTAATTATAGTATTCTCATACAAAAATACACTGACAGCTAGAGCAGAAAAGAAGTTTCAATTTGTCCAGCCTTGAATGTAAAAATATGGAACTCAGTGCAAACAACACGGGACAATTCAATTCCAGGATTACACGTTACATGTTGAAATCACATACAGTTATATACCTATGTATTTGTGTGTATGCTATTAATATACAAAGCAAAAGAGAAAAAGTCTTTAAACACATGTGCTATTTTCTTCCCATGTTACAGGACAGATGTGATTTAAACAGGTGCTTCATCACTTAATCCCAATATATAATAGATGCCTAGACTGTTTTCTTTTGAAAATATTTCAAATATAAGCTATCAAGTTAAATCATGAATCGGTCCTGCAAATAATAATATGCCTTGCATATTCATCTATGTTGGAAAGAAATAGACAAATGGAAATAAACATACACGTTCCAAATAAAAACATTCCATGTTTTAGGAACAATCCACACAAGACTTTCTCATGTCCCTAGTAAAGAGCTCCTTGAAAGTAGGTGCATCTTTAGGAAGTTTATTCTGCACATGAAAGCAATTAAATAAAATACAAGAGAGGGTCCAGTTCTTGCAATTTGGATCAATAGATGAAGCCAGGCAGAATAATGTAGACTGCCAAAAGTGGTCTCAATTGTGTGTAATAATTGCTTTCCCATCTTCACGTTAATATAATAGAAATGTTAAGGATGAGGCAAAATTTTACTTGTGTTTACCACCTCATTGAACTCTATAGATTTACATCATTCTTTCTGAAATCAAGATTTCAGAGCCAGTTGGGGAATAGCCTAAATACAAATGAAACATGAAATATAAATAAATAAACTTAATGATCTCACTGACCAGCTTACAACACTCCAATAATTTCTTTTCAAATAGATTTTACTGCAAATGTAGTGTTACACCAGCACCTGCTTTTTGGTTTCCAAGGATAATAATATATTTGAAAACAAGATTAGAAAGAGTTGTTCAGGAGAGGTAGCTTTTGCAATGAGCAGCTTTCTTCCACTCTTCTGAATACAAGCACAGCACTGTTTTCACCCACACGTAGAATAATTCTGGGATTCATAGTCATGCTAGCCTAAACCTTGGACTGAAGACAGGCTTTGTTTTCAAATTCAGTGGTATTTGGCAATAAATGAAGGCATGGGCATGAAATATCCTAGTCATCTAACATTACAACTTCGGACATCCCCCAAATGATTGAAAATAAGGACATTTCTTTCTCAACACAAGCTCACCTATAATTGAAATGCAATATTAACATTAGGTTCAAGGTTTTCTTTGCTGTTTCTGGCAATAAATGAGGAAGTGTTATGTTTACATGTGTGCCTTCAAACATATGTACAGTATATGTCTGTAGTGTAAGTGTATGGGAAAGAGAATAGGTGAAATTTGCAGATAAGAATTCAGTTTATAAGTGTGATATGTTGTTTACAGACAACTAGCTTGAATTAATCACTCTCCCTTTCTCCTGACTTTCCTAATGGCAGGTGAATTTTCTGAAAAAGTTATCCTCTTAATTTGGCAAGGTGCCAAAAAATGGCTTTGCACCAGATTTTTGTCTGTCCATATATACTTTTCCTTGTGAATACTTGTTAAATTTAAGGTTATCTTCCTTTTGGGGAAGGAAACCACCATAACCACCACATGGAATTTTAAACTAAGACTGTTGTATTAAACATTTCAGTCTTGATGGGTCTCAGAATAGCACTATCATTCTAATTATTGACCCTCAGTTTCTTTGTCATTCATTCCTGTGGAGTCCTTTGAGATCTGTTTCAGCTCTGGAGATACAAAGCAACCTTCAGACACCAAGCATTACAAATTAGTATCTCTGTGGGGATTTGTTTTACCTTGACTTCCTGGTGTGAGTCAGCAGTCTAATTCATTCAGTGAATTCTAATGATTTGAATCAAACTCCTACTTTATAAATGAGTTTGGGTTTCAAAACCAGCAGCAACAGGTGCACACATTAAGGTGACTGTAAATTAACCTACTGAATGTTATTATATATTTTCCAACTGCATGAAGAATTCTGAGAACAAGACAAAAGCTTGCCTCCAGAGTTGTTCTCACAGTTTGACATGTTTGGGACACTGCCTCCAAAACAATTATCTGAACAAAAGAAATAAAGTTACAAGAACAGAAAAACATTAAAACAAATGTGAGACAAATTCTTTAGTTGTATGATACAGTCACTAAAAAATTCTTTGGTTAGTTCTTCATATACTAAAAACCTTTCTGTTTGCATGTAATAATGCTAAGTCACCATTTCCTTTTATAATGCAAGAATGCTTAGTGCTACTTTTCAAGGGTCTTTTATCTAACTCCTGTCACTTCTTTGTTTTCAATGCTGTTTCACTTCCGAGAAATGTCACAACCACCCTTTAAAAAGAAGCAAAATGTTGCAATTGTCTCTGACCGCATCATAAATTGAGCAAGACTGTAGAAAATCTGAACTCCTACTGTATTTATCCTACTCCTATATGTAAGCTCTCTTTTAGAGCTCCAACCTGATCATAAATAAGCTTCACCATATTTAGTAGAACATATTTCAAAGACAGCATTCAGAGTACTTATAATCCAATTTATGATTAGTCCTAACATCAAAATAACTTTACTTTTAAATAGTCTTAGGTAAGTAATTACTTCACAGTTTTTTTAAAGAGAAAATGAACCCAGAAGCAACAAAACTGCAAAACATTTAATACTTCAAAAATTCAGTACTAATAGCAATAATCTCAATAATCTATCCTGTTTTCCCCAAAATAAGACATCCTCTGATAATAAGCCCAATCGGACTTTTGAGCACATGGCAATAAGGCCAAGCACTTATTTTAGGGTTCAAAAAAATATAAGACAGGGTCTTATTTTCAGGGAAACACCGTATATAGAAAACCACAGTGACTGTTTTATGATAAAGTTGAATCCCAGCTCAGATAACCATTAACAATGAAACGTTTTACTATCAGAACACAATTGATCACATTGAGATGTCAGCTTAGATTATTTAGGTCCTAGGAGTCATGTTATATAAAGGTAAAAGTTTCCCTCGCACCTATGTGCTACTTGTTCCCGATTCTAGGGGGCGGTGCTCATCTCCGTTTCAAAGCCGAAGAGACAGTGCTGTCCGAAGATATCTCGGTGGTCGTGTGACAGCATGACTAAATGCCAAAGGCGCACGGAACGCTGTTACCTTCCCACCAAAGGTAGTCCCTATTTTTCTACTTGCATTTTTTATGTGTTTTCAAACTGCTAGGTTGGCAGAAACTGGGAAAAATAATGGGAGCTCACCCTGTTATGTGGCACTAGGGATTCGAACTGCTGAACTGCCAACCTTTCGATCGACAAGCTCAACGTCTTAGCCACTGAGCCACCGCATCCCTCTAATATTATATAACAGAATAATAACTTCAATATAACAGGACAGACAAAGATTTCTCAACTTATTTCAAATTCTACTTCTATTTTATGTGTGCTGAACATTTCCCAGTCCTGTATAAAAAGAAGGATGAAACGTAGTTTTTGACTTTCTAAAATATTTGGTTCTAAGAAACTTAAACTGTGTCACTAGTTTTACTAATCTTTAAAAAATCACAGGCAGACATGCCCCTTTCCCATTTTATTTTTTATAACAACAAAACATATTTTGTACTCCCCAGAAAATCACTGTTCAGTTACATGTTGTTCTTTGGAAGGTAATAAGAGGTAAAGACTTTGTTTACTCCTAGGGGAACTGAAAGATTGCTTCATCCTCCAAGAACACAGCAGAAATAATACACTACTACACAATAACCTCTTGAGGTAACTTCATTCTCCTAAAGCCCACTCCCATGCACAGTGAGCTACATCCAAGAATACTCAGGTGTAGCTACTGCTGGCTCAGTAGGTTTGAGCATTAATGGAATGTATATAGTACATATGACTGAATTGACAGAAGTCATATACATCATGTGTGCAGAACTCCAGAATCATGAATTAAGTCACATTTAAGTAGTAGTTTATTAAGAAACATGGTAAATTTGTTGGAGGACACTGTAAAAATACATCTCTAGAATAATACCATATTTATACAATCACATGCCAATGTTAGCCATTTAAAAGTACATTTAAAATTTAAAAATCAATGTAAGACAAATGAAAAGTAAAATAGTATTAAAAGTATGTGCTTGTATGAACATGCTGTTGTTCTAGAGGTGCATTTTTACATGGTATTGTTTTAGAGATCTATTTTACATAGTCAGTTTGGTATAGTGATTAAGGCACCATGCTAAAAACTGGAAGACTATGAGTTCTAATCCTGAATTAGGCACAAAGTCAGCAGGGTGACTTTGGGCTAATCATTCTTTCTCAACCCCAAGAAACAGACAATGGCAACCCACTTCTAAAATCTTGCCATGAAAACTGCAAGGACAAGTCCAGGCAGTTACCAGGAGTCTACAACTATTTGAAGGTGCACTCACACAAAATCACCTAAAATTAATCTCCAATTTTATTACTGCATGCAATTGAAGGACAGATATTTTTCCTTTTCTTTTAACTGAACAATTCTTTTTTCTAGAAAACTTTAAAATTGAGAACGTTTTGATTATCGTATTAACATTTTTATATATTATTTTTAGATTTACTTGGTGAGAGAATATGATCAACTAAAAATTTACCATGTTTCACTGCATTTCTGTTTTCTACCTAACAAGTATCCCATGTTCTTTATTACCTACAGATCTAGGTAATTTTTGAATTGCATATTATTCAGAAAGAGAAAAAAACCACAAATGACTGTTGATCCTATCAATACTAGATGCAACCAGAAAGCATTGTAACACGTAGTAGCTTATTAAAAATCTCTACGCATTTACTTACTGATCATAATTCCACATAGGTTTATTCAAAAGTAAAATCTATAGCTTTCTGTAATGGTTAGTTCCCTCACTAATCATTTAGTGAGATTTAGGACATAGGTATTATATGTAAGTACCCAGCTGCAAGCTTTTCTGTTACCAGTGAAGAGACTTGCCTCCCTGCCACATCAAAGAAACTCAATCTTAAATTGGTTCTAAATGCATCATGGGTTATATTGTTGTAGTTTTATTCTTTCTATGTCACCCAATTCTTTTCATCTCAATTCATCTTGTAAAGGATGTTTTCATGACAATGTTGCTTGGAGATAATTACTTACAATCTGAGGAAGCTGCTAAAGAGCTGATACCATTATGGGTCTTATTTCAAGGTAATAGAAGTATAGATTGCAAATTTCTCTTGGACAGTCTTAGAGCTACTATACAGATAGTCCAATGTCATAACCTCTCATTCAGTGACAATTTGAACTTCTAAGGTCCTGAATTAAGTGGTACTGGGGAAGCCAGATTCATTTAATAACCATGTTTCCAACTTAACAACTGCAGTGGTACATTTAACAAGTATGGCAAGAAAGATCGTAAAAGGAGGCAAAACTCACTTAACAACTGTCTTGCTTAGCAACAGAAATTTTGGGCCCAATCGTGATCATCAGTCAAAGGTACCCATAATGTTGCATTTTACTACCATGTCACTTAGCAATGGCAATTCTAGTCATTGTGATCTGCAAATGCATCATTTATTGCTACATCAATGACAGCTTTTTTTTCACTTGCCTTTTTTATTTGATGAAAAGTTGTAAAAAATGTGAAGGCTTGTTCATTACTCATTACAGTTTTGGTTTTTTAAATTACATACCATTATCTTCATTTATTAGTTACAGTGCATTTCCGATTACACTTAACCTTTCTAGACAATGAAATTCTGGAGAAATTGTGATTGGCTAATTTCCCTTAGTGAAACTCATCTGTTCCTCTTCCTGCCAATTTCTGGACATAGTTTCTCTTCCCATTTCCTGCAGTGGTCCATCCCATTTAACATTTTCCCGAAGTATCACTATTTTACAAGAGTTCAAAGTGCAACAGAGTAATAGTATCTTGGCAACTTTACACCCTTTCCCCACAGTAGCAATTGTTTAGATATTTGGGGTACAAGAAATTAAAAATGGATCATGGTGGGGCATTGAATGGATACCAGTTTTTGTAGAATTTGATTGGCCAGCCATGGATTTCTCAGCATTTTAAATCTGTCAGCAATGATACTGTGAGTTAATTTCATTGTTTTTGAAGGACTGGAGAGTGATGAAAATAGGATTAAACTGTTCTTAAAAACTATAGATTGTATTTTAATCTACAGCTGCCACATCTTCAACATTAATTCAAAAAGAGCTCAGCAGAAATGTAAACATTTTGCTTCTGAATACTTTAGTTCAATATGAAAAACAGTCACTAAGAAATAGGACATACTTTATTATGTCTCTAAAAACAACAACCCAAAATTACTGACATCTAATTTAAGACCTGCATAAAACAGTACTCCAACAGAGTTTCCTATCGATTCCCAATTACAAATCTCTTTTAAAATATGTGTTAAGAAACTTCTCTATGTACCTGCTACTTTACTACCTGCATAATTATCACCAGAAATATTTCAGAAAATCTATTGCAAAAAAATAAAATGAAATCACGAATAGCTTCTACACTATTGATTTTAATGTGTCTAAAATATTACAGTGCCACATTCTGAAAATAGGCTGTCTCAAAAGTCAAAATATGCCCATGAATAATTTTAAACACACAACAAATTCAAAACTAAAGATCAGTAATATAATCATGTATTTATACTTCATAAGAAAGTTGGCTTCTTTCTGAATTCTCTTTCTTGATCCCATATATTAATTTGTTTCTAAGAACTGTCAAAAAAGAACCTGTATAAAAAAGCTAGATCTCACTCAAGGATAATTTTATCTGGCAATTAATCAATAAGCATAAATGTAGATTATATAGATTTACAAAATAATTTTCAATACACCTTTCTGTACTGCACATACAGAGAGTACTGTATATTTTTTCTTACCTAAACCAAATTTCTTTATGCTAGTGCAATAGTGTCATATTGACACAGACAAATATATTTCCTAAGGCTACAAAATATCCCAGTTAAAGCCCGTCAAGACTTGTTATGACAGATCTTGTCTTTCTTTCTTACCTTGGCAACTTTTCAAAATCCATTTTGTAGTTTTTTTTTTTTAGAAATAGTTCTTTATACAGAGCCTCAGCTGAAAGAAAAGAAGGGATACTGTAAGAAAAACAGACAGTCCGGAGATATAGGTCCAAATATATACTCAAGTGGGTTTTTAGGATCAGTAAAGAATCAAACACCTCGCATCACTAACTACTGAGACTAGTTTTGTAGTAAAAAAAAAAAGAATCACTTAGCATTTACACAGTTCTACTTCTTTTCATCCAACGGAATTACCTTACCGGCGTGCGGGAAATTTTGAACAATTCAAATCCTCAACTCACAGAGAAAATGAAAATAACTCGGTCCCGTGGTGAACGGGATTCTTTTTACTTGCTTCTTCCAAAGCAAGCAAACAGGGTGGGGTGGGGGGTTGCGAGACCTTGCGTGTAACTCGGTTGCAACCTAACTTCTTTCCTCTTTCCCAGCCCCAAAGCACGCTGGTTTACCGCAAGAGACTTGTGGCGTTTTCAAGCTGACATCGCTCTCGGTTCCTTCTTCCGATTATTTTATTATATATTTTATATATATATTTATATTTTACTGCGCGCGACTGGCCGCTTGGGGCTGTTTCTCTACTGACGTGGTAAGCCGAGAGGGCGCGCCTCAAATACAAACCACCCGAGGCGAGTCCGGCCGCTTCTCGGCTTGACGAGGCTTCCCGACCCCAGGCAGAGACGTTCCTTCCCCCCACGCGGTCGTCAGAAAGCCGCCGTAACCCGGGGCGCCGTCCCTTAGCTAGTTTGTAGGAGAGACGCGCCCAATCGCTCCCTAGCCCCGTGCCTGCGCAGGGTGGAGCCTTGCTTTCTCCACCCTTTGGAGGGGGGGGGTTGATTCTGACCAGCCCGAAGCTTTTACTCGCCGCGGTTTCTGGTCAGCGCGGGAACAACAAAAAAAAAAGACCAGCAAAATTCTGCCCCTGCGTTCGAACCTCTCTCTCCTTGCACCGGGCCGGGAAGTGGCGGCGGCGGCGGCTGCTCCTTCTCCGGCTGCTGTGGGAACGACAGCCAGAGACGCCATGAGATTTCTTTCTCCTAGTACAAGAGCCGCGCCAGGGTCACTCGAGGACGCGTTCCAACGTTGGATTCATGTGACTTTGACAAGAGCTCGGCAGGACCTTTCGCCCCCTGGCGGATACCTGCCACAACTAAGGAGCTCTAACTGCTGCGAAGTAGTTCAGGTTCAGAGCCTGGGAAATTGGTATCTTTTTTTTAAAAAAAAATCTGTTTTTAGTACGGTAAGCACCGCCAAGGACCATCCCATAGGCAAAATGCAGTAAGTCCGTCATCCTTCGTAGAATAGCTTCATACAGTATCAGCAATGACTGTCAAAAGCGCAAGAGCCCCAGCAGAAATTTTAAAAATGACAAAGACAATCGGCTGTTTTACATTTTTTATTTTCATTTATAAACACCTAATCTGTTAACATATATTTTAAGGCAATTTGGATTAAATAGCACCAGAAAAACACTTGTCAATTTAAATTATTTATTTTATTTATTTATTTAATTATATTTATATACCGCCCTTCTCCAGAAGGACTCAGGGCGGTGAACAGCCAAATCAAATACACATATATACAAATTAAAATATATTTTAAAGTCAAATTAAATATTTTGGCCCACAATTAAAACATCCCGTTAAAATCCAATTAGAAATTTAAAACCATTAAGATTAGGCTAGCCCGGCTTGCTGAAATAACAGAGTCTTCAAGGCACGGCGAAAGGTGCGCAAATCCAGGATCCTCCATACCTCCAGGGGCAGCTCGTTCCAGAGGGCAGGAGCCCCCACAGAGAAGGCTCTCCCCCAGGGGGTC